>JARQOD010000942.1:0-116259 GCA_033576555.1 Oophaga sylvatica | reverse complement strand
AAGGTGGAGCAGCAAATGAAAATTAAAAGGCAATTAATCAGAGCACCCACATGATTAAAAATGCTAATATGACTGCAAAAAAGAAAAAAAAACAAAAAAAACCACAGATAAATTGAATAAAACCAACCTAAAAACGACATAAAAACAATGTACACAAGGAAAAATAAATGAACATAAATAAAAAATAAATAAATAAATAACAAAATGCATATATTACGTGACTTTTTCAATAGTGAGGTTTAACCCCTCAGGGGCCAGTGTACCAAGTTTAAAAATCCAGAAACTCTCCCTTGTTATTAGATTATTATACCGATCAGGCATATCATGTGGTATCTGGTCAATAACAGTGAGTTTTAACAAATTCAAATTCTTTTGGTGCACTAGGGAGAAATGTTTTGAGAGACTGTGTAGCATGAACCCATTTCGGATATTTTGACGGTGATTGTTGAGCCTTGCATGCATCGTCTGTATCGTCCGACCGATGTACTGCAACCCACAACCGCACTCAATAAAATAAATAATGTAGCACGATTGGCAATTGACATGACAGTTGATTTTAAAAATGGTGCCTGTGGTACGAGATTGAAATTCTTGCACCCCATTCATAATAGAGACGCAACATAAACACTTAGAGGTCCTACATGCAAAACAACCCAGATTAGAATTTATCCAGGTTGCAGATGAAGATAAGGACTTGAGAGTTGTATTGCTGGGGGCAACTAGATTTTGAAGAGTTAGTTTTTTCCGAAAAAACGACAATAATTTTGGGCCTAGTAGCAGTGTCTGCTAGTCAGCGGATTAACACAGCTGTTAAGCAAGCTACACCACCTGTACTTTGGACACTTAATTTTTTCAAAGGAAATGCTTCGGGCCCCCGGGAAAATCAGTGAAGAGCATCGGGGAGGCACCCCAAGGCACAGGGGCTGTGAGTGGCTGTAGGATGCCTTGCGATGGACCGCCAAGCTCAATCCTTAGAAAAGCTTTTTAACTGCAGCAGCTTTACTGGACGCTACTGGAGCTGGAACTCTATTTTATAATTTTTTTACAAAAATACAAAACATAACATACCATACAAGAAAAACAAAAACCGAAACACCAAAACCCCTCATACCAAGAAAAATAGTATATGAAAATCAAAACCAGCCTCAGATGTCCGAATGTCTACATCTCTCCAGTCCATGTCCATATCCGGGCCCTCTTCCAAGCTTTCCAGCTTCCCGAGGCCCCCAGCAGGAACTAACCTACTAAAATAAAAGAAAAAGAAAAGAAAAAACATTCTTTCAAACCAGATTCACACTTACTCATACTTACTCTCCCATTCGCTCTTATTTACATTATTTACAGACTTCATAATTAAATCAAAATCCCTGGCCTCTGCCATAACATAATGATAATACAATTTTTTAAGCTTACCTAAACACACAAAATTTTTTATATTTTTTTTTCCCTCCACCCTCACCACAGGTCCAATAGTTCATGGCCATTAAACACTTCAAGTTCGGGTCCATAAAGTTTATGCCCTTAATATCACAGTTCTTCTTGGGTCCTTGGGTCCAAACCTTGGCAAAATTCAGCCCAAACGCCCGCACGCCCTTTACAAAACCCCCACCCAACCTCACTATACCCACCCATCCACACTTAACTATACTGTACACTATATACACCTTTTATTACACTTTATTAAAAAATAAACACCAAAACACATACTGAACACTATAACACATATAGCATAACACCAACTACACATAATTATATACATATCCTACTTTATCAACTATACTGCTACCATTATCATCATAATAACACTTAATCTCAATCTAAACTTGCAAGGCCCAAGTTCAGTGCCTGTAAGCCCAATATCCATTATCTTTTATCTTAAAACAAAAAGCTATACTGTGACATGCAGTAGCCCACCACCAGGAGGCTGGAGCCCTAAGAGGCCCTGTCCCTTATCAACAACACATTCACCTGTCCCTTTTCAACTAAAACTGTCCCTACTTCTGTCCCTAGCAAACTCTCCCTATCTATCCCTACTCTACCTAAATTAACTTTACTAACTCTCTATCTGTCCCTCACACTGACCCTCCCTGACCCTATCTGCCCTACTTCTCTCCCTCAACACCCCACACCACCTTATGCTATCCCTACCACCATTCACACACAAAGCAACTCTCCCTTGAGTGTGTTTTTAAAAGGAGAAGCCCTCCAAAGCCAAGAGGCCCTCCTCACACCCAGCCTCTCGAACTCCAAAGAACGCACCTTCCCCAGGTCACCCAAGATGTTGCTAACCACCTCGTCCCGGGAGAGGGCTTTCTGTTGCGTCGAAACTAAACACCGTGCATTCCACGTGTAAAACCTGACCACTACGCTAACTAGGAATAAAGTGCTCCGCTCTCGGCCACCCAGGGATCTGAACGCCCCATAGACCCACTCGGCGTAGGAAAGGGACGCCAGCCGCGGCCAACGTATGGAAGCACCCACCCTGTTGTAAACCTCTGCATTAAAGGGACACTGAAGGAGGAAGTGCTCCATGCTTTCCAGCATGTCGCCACACTCCTCACGGGGACAACCCGATCATCAGAGTTCCTGTACTTCAGGTTGTCCCTTACATACAGTCTCCGTGAAAGCAGCGCCAGGCCAAGTCCCAAAACTTCGTGGGGATCCGCTTTGAATTTAAAAGCCCGAGACCCACCTCCAGATCCCGGCCTGGGCAATCCCTGAGGACCAGGGGCTTCTGGAAAAGGGTCAACAGAACTCTTCTATCAAGACATTGCCTCAACATGGTCCTGATTTCCTGCATTCCCAGACCCCACCGGCGGATTACCTTCAGAACCGGGGTAGCGTAAGCCGGGAGATGTCCGTGAGGTGTACGGAGATCCTTCACTTGCCCTCCTGTCTCCCATTCCTGTAAGAAAGGCTGAAGCCAACCCCTGCAGGAGAATACCCACGGAGGAGCCCTCTCTAGCCAGAGGTTGGAAATATTGGCTTTAAGAAAGGTGTTCACTAAGAACACTACTGGGTTGACCATACCCAACCCACCTAGTCTCCTCGTACGGTACGTGACCTCCCTCTTGATTAGGTTGAGCCTATTCCCCATAACAGCTGGAAGAACAGGCTGTAAACCCGTGTCCAGAGAGGTTCTGGCAAGATGCACACACTGCCCAGGTAAATTAACAAAGGACGCAGAAAGCCTTTAGCCAAGCTAACCCTTTCCCTCAGGGTTAAAGACCAACCCTTCCACTGGTTCACCTTTTGGGCGGCAATCTTGAGTCTGCCCTCCCAATTTTGCTGGGGGTAGTCCCCGGGGCCAAATTCGATGCCTAAAATTTTGGCGAAGGCCTGGGGTTCTGGAAGGGTGCCCGGGAGATCAAAACTAGGATCTCCCCCTCCCAGCAGAGACTTTCACACTTTTCCCGGTTAATCATGGACCCGGATGCCTCCGAGTAACGCACGACTTCGGACATGACCCAGTCCGCCCCCCCTCTCGAGGATACGAAAAGGGAAACATCATCAGCGTACGCCACCACCCTCAGAGGGGGCCCAGAGCCTGCCTGGTCCATCCCGACTCCCACCAACGGTCCACAATCTACCCTCCTCAGGAAGGGATCGATCGCGAACGCGTATAAAAGTGGGCTCAGAGGACAGCCCTGACGGACCCCAGAACCCACCTCAAAAGGGCGACCTGACCAACCATTCACCAGCGGGAAAGTCGCAGCCCCTGGGTACAAGATCTCTAACCATTTTACAAACCTCCCAGGCAGACCATACCTCAAAAGGGACAGACCAGAGGTACTCATGGTTAACCCGGTCAAAGGCTTTTGTTGATTCTAATGACAGTAGGTACCCCTTCCAGTGACTGCCCTACCCTGTTCCACTGCCTCTCGGACACCGAGCACAGCACTAAAAGTGCTGCGGCTGGGAACAGAGCAGTGCTGGGCCCCTGAAAGGAGCCGGGGTGCAAACTTGACCAGCCGATTAAACAGCACTCTCGCCAGAACCTTCCGATCCATATCGAGAAGCACTATGGGAACGCCAATTCTCAATACGGGGACGGTCTTTACTGTTTGACAGAATAATCAGGGCTGACCTCCTCATTGAACCGAGAAGAGCGCCCGAGGAAAGACACTCAATAAACAACCCCAGTCAAGAGGGGGGGACCAAGGAGTCCCTAAAGGTCTTGTTAGAACTCGGATGTTAAGACACCGGACCATGGCGATTTTTTTGGGCCGAAGCCATTCAATGGCCAGTCTCACTTCCTCTTCCCTGATTGCTTCTCCCCCAAACACCAAGGAGAGCGATCATCCCTGGCACGGGATGGCTTCAGCCAGGAAAGCCGACATCCCATCCGATCCAGATCCCTCTACCCAAGAGGTTGTGAGTAAAAGGACCTGACCACCTCCAGGTCCCTGAATTTGGACCTGTTAGGGACCCGTACTGTCGATCAGTCCTGTCACCATCTTACAATTCACTGACATCTTACAGTTTCTGTAAGGGTCGGGCCGAGCCGGTACCTCCCGAAGTCCCCTCAAAAACCAAAGATGTGTGCCTATCGTATGGACACTTCTTGAGCAAAGATTTCACTCTGGGATTTCCTCACGGTCAACTCCAGTCGAGATGAGCTGCTCGAGTTTCCTCCTCAGGGCCTGATACAAGCGGTGCCTGATCTGACTCCTGATGGCTTGAGAGGCTGGCGGAAAAACCCCCGCCACCCGCTTTTTTGAAGATCTCCCCCCACTCTGACTTACTACTACAGAGATCCAAAAGTGGTACCTGGCTCTGAAGAAAATCCTCGAAGGATTGTCTCACCTCCGCTTCTTCAGCAGGGACGAATTCAGCTTCCACAGCCCTCTTCCCATCCGGGGAGTCTCTGCACATTCAGAGAAAAGAAAATTAGACAGTGATGGAGAACTCCACCTCAACGGCGGACACAGCAGAAAAGAAAAATTTCAGCCTCAATTTGGGGAGAAAATCAAAGGCCCGTAAATCTAGCCGCATCTGACTTAATTGCTGGCGACATTAATGGACGCCAGCGTCAACGGGGCGGTTCAGCCATCATGAGTTGATCACAGTTCGACGGCCCTTCTTTCTTACCCACCCGCTCCCACCACCCTCTGGGGGGAGTCAGAAACTCTTCCTGTTTTAAGGTAGTCGAGGTGTCCATTCCTCCCCCCCTGGTGTTCCACCTCCGGACTCCGGGTCTGTCCCCCCTTAGGAGAAACAACGTCCCCCAAGGGTTGGACTCCACCATCCCCTGAAGGACCCCCCGATGCCCCCCCAGGCCCTTGCCCTCTTCCGGCGGACTCTTTAGCAGAGTCTCCGAGGGCTTGGAACCGGTTGGAGAGTGTGATCAGAGGGGGAACTGTGGGCCCTTCCGTTGGTACTCTCACGGTCGGGGGTGGGTGGGATTTGGAAGACTTGTTCAGCCTCCTCCCCCCTCCTCTTGGTACGTTTTTCCCACCCATTTGATGTTGTAGGCTGATCTACGACTTCCCATCAACACTTTCATATTGAGAGGAGCTGTCTGAGTCACCGCTTTATCCTCCCTCTCCATCCTCCTGATCTCCTCGTTCACCGCTTCCTCCCTCAGGGCCTCAGAGGCTTTAGCCACCAACCTAGAGGGAGGAGCAGGCACCAGCCCGGCCACCCGAGGCTCCACCTGCTCCTTACCCCCATGGCGAGCCGCCTGCCTCCGCTGATATGAGGGGCCTCTAGTGACCTTGCCTTTCTTCACCGGCCCCTCAGCCCCCTCCCCGCCACCACCGCCCGCCGCGAAGGAGGAAGCCCCGCCGGGGTTTCCCCTCCACAGTTTTCCCCCCACCGGGCCCACAGCGTATTAGAGAAGGAGCGAGGGCAGCGGCTATACGGGTGACCAAGGTCACCACACAGGTGGCACCGAATTGTCCTTACACGCGCGGCGGATGACCCACCCCACCACACAAGGCACATTTCTGCACCTTGCGCTGAAGTGGCGGGGATCGCCGCACTTTTGACAGACCTTCGGCTGCCCCTGGTAGAAGACCAGGTCCTGTCCCTTCCCAGGAATTTCCGAGGAAGGGATGTGGGTGACCGTATCGCCCGAGACCTTCAACTTAACCATGAGGTCCAGCCCCCCAACCAAATACCAAATTCGTCCTGTTCTTTTTTGGTAGCCGGTGACTTCCCCATAACGGGGGAAAGCCCACGTCATTATTTCCAGCCTGAAGATGACCGTTACATGTCCCCCTTCACCTCTTAACGGAATTTGGCGGACACCGGGGTTCACGACGAAGCCCGCCATCCCGGGCCCCCCCCTTCACCAGGCTCATAATTCGGACCAGAAGAGCTCAAGCCCTCTGGCCGTTCGAAGCTGATGCAAAGAACCGGGGCCGCGAGGAGGATCAGGGCAAAAAAAAGGATGTCATCCCCCCCTGAAGCCCTTTCGGAGGAGCTCCACCACCCTGCTCCTGGGTGGGCAATCTTCCTGCCCCCCCACCGAAGATGGACCAACATTCCTCCTCACCGGCCTTTGCCCGGCGTCGGGAGGGACCAACAGTCCCCTCCCTCTCTTCTCTCTTGCAAGGGGCCAAAACCCATGCCTCTCTATCCAGAAAGACAAGTCCACAGCCTCCCTTTACTATTATCGATCTTTCTCCCTTTTGAGGGCCTCCAGAAAACGCAGTGCAAAACGCCGTCCCCCGGAGTCCCAGAGGTGGGAACCCCCTAGAACCCCCTCAAGAACCCCCCCGCCCCCCCGTGACCCCCGCAAATGAAACGCCTGGGTGCCAGGCGGGGGGCAGTGGGCCTCCCCCCTCCCCACTCGCACTCGCTCCCCCCTTTTACACCCTCATTCACCCCTACATTTACTCCCTCATCAATCACTCGTCACTCCCACTCTCTCCTTCTTTCACCCCCCATGCTCCCACCCCGCAAAAAGCTCTTCAAAAAAAAGTCCACCACAAACCATCGCTATCATCCCTCACTGTCAAACACACTAACTTTATTTTCATTTGCTTTATTTTTATTTACACCATTTTTATTTACATTTCTATTTCACATTGAACTTTACCCTCCTCCTGCTGGGGGCCCAGGCTGGACTCCTGAGGCTTCCCTGTGATTGTGCCTGTTTTGGCTGCACCTCTGCCCAGGAGCACTGCCGCCCCTTTAATAGCCCCAGAGCAGAGTGCACTCAGTACACTCTGCTTGGGCTTGGGAACAGCAGCAGCTCCCTGAGATCTCTGGCACCAATTTTTTTTTTTTCTTTTCTTGTGCTTCCTTAGGGCAGGGACGGACTTTGCCAACTGCACCCTGCCCTCCACACACTTCCCCTGCTGGGCTTCACCTGGAGCGCCAGAGCCCCCGCACCACCCAGATGACAGTAAGTGGGCTGGGGACCCCGACAACTCCTTACCGGCTTTCAGGGGCGCAGAAACCAATGGTATGGGTGGGCGGGACAGAGGGCGGTGAAACGCCGAGGTCACGCCCCCCCGCCGGCCGTAGTCACTCCAGGCTGGGCAGCAGCCCTTTTGAGGCCACGCCCCACCCCCAGATGACACGGGCACAGCGGACAGAGCCACGACCGCCGAGGCCACACCACCCCCCGCCGGCCACAGTCACTCCAGGCTGGGCAGCAGCCCCTTGCGAGGCCACACACCCACCCCAGAATGATGCGAGCACGGCGGGCGGGACTGCGGCCGAGGAGGGCACCCCCCCCCCTGCATGCCTCTGCCTTTGCAGGCAGGGCAACATTCAGGGAGGCCACGCTCCCCTCACGGGCCTTCACCGCCTCTCTGCACCCACCACCTGCTGTAGGCAAGACTGGCCACTCCCTTCGGCATCCAGTGGTGGCGGGGCCCCCCACACGGACCCCTTTTTGGTGTCTACGTGCCGAGTGCCCCGCTTCACCACGGCTGCCTCCAAGGGGAGCGGACCAACACCCTGCAGGTTTTTAGTTGCTGCTTTACAGCAGTATCCGCGCCCTTCCTATGCTTCTGGACCCCCATAAGTGATCCAGATTTAACGGACCCGTGCGTGGGGGGCCCAGAAGCTGTCTCGTCGCCGGAGATGCGGCCCCGGCTTTACTTGTACTGGTTTCTGGGCCAGCCCCCCCGCCACAGGGGACTGAGCCCAAGCACCACCACCAACACCACAATACCGGCACCGACCTCCATATCGCTGCCTGAATCTGAACTGCCACCACCAGATGTGACAGCAAGACCCAGGCAGACCTTACTCTCCCCGCTCCCTTGCTGCGGACTCACCACAGGGCCCGAGCTGGGGTGGGGCAGCAGGTTCCGCACAACGGACTGGGGGGCCCCGGAAAGAGGACAAAAACAAGCTTCTCCTCCACCGCTTGCTTTGTCTTACGCCTCCTCCTACTCTTCCGGTTGCCTCATCCTCGAGGCAGACCTCGTCCCAAACAACAGTGTGCCAAACCGTGCTGGAGACTCAATCTGCCTCACTTGCTGTAGGATGAGGCAGCCCCCCTCGTTATTACTCCCGCTCCCTCCATCCTCCCCCTCACTTCCCACTTTCCTCCATGTCACTGGAGTCCGGTGGCAAAAACCACTTGTTCGGGGGCTTTTCCCGCTGCGCGATACCTGGGCGCTCTTACCCTCCAGGTCCTGGGCGCTCTTAAACCCCCCAGGACCTGGGCGCTCTTACCCACCAGGTCCTCAGGTGGACCTGGCTCAATGTTCTGCATTTTCCTCCTCCTCGTCCTCCACCAGGATGGGGCCTCCTGACCCCCAGGAGACCCACCGGTCAGGGCTCTAAACGGTCGTCGTTACGAAGCTTCTCCCCGAAAGGGCCGCTCCCCTCCAGGATTGCTGTTCACCTCTCCTCCAGAGTTCTTATAGCCCCCTTCAGCCTCTCGACCGTGGCAGGGTACCTCCGCTCTCTTTGAGGCAGGGAGACGATTTTTTTGCCGTTACTCGGGCTCCCCCCAACCCCCTTCCGGAGTCTCCTCAGCTGCTTAGCTGCCTCCTCATATTCACAGAGGTGGGCATGGATGCGGGAGGCGTAGATGATAGCCGGCTCTCCCGCAGCCTTGGAGCCCCAGATGTTAGGGGGGGCTCCTGCCGCACCTCTACCTGCAGCCTCCTCACCGGGAAAGGAGCTGCCACGGCCCCGGCTTCAGGGGTCCGGATCCTGGAGCCTTGCGCCCCCCGGGGTCTTTTTCTTACCCATCCCTGGGACTGTCTTGCTGCATCGTGGGCCTCGAGATGGTGGGTGAGGCCCCCTACCCCCAGCTGGCTTGCCGGGGGGGGGAGCCTGGGGCACAGCCCCCACGCTCAGTCCCAGGGAAGGTCTCTCTGCCTGGGAAGGAGCAGGTTACAGTCCAGAGAAAAAAAAATCCTCCTTCCCAGGCACTCAGCTCCAAGCAGCCTAGCTCTCCTCCTCCAGCCACACACCTCTCCACTTCCTGGGTGGAGCTGGAACTCTTTTTTTATTAATAAAGTACAAAAACACATACAACATAAACATAACCAAAAACACCAATCCAAATCGAAAAAACAATACCGAAAGAAATAACTTGACCAACGTTCCTTCAAGTTCTTTTTCCTCATTAACCGAAATCATTTTTCCTTCCTCACATGAGTCCACTTGCAGAAATTCACAGCTCTTCAGGGACCCCCAGCAGGAAACCTTCCAAAGAAAAAGGGAAAACCAAAAGGGGAAAAAAAAAAGAAACAACCACTTTCACTCATTCAACTACACACACACACCACACTTATTCACCATATTTACATATTTACAGGAAAAATAACAACAAAAGGGTTTAACCTCATTAAACATATATATATATATATATATATATATATATATATATATTATTTTTTTTCTTCTTTACCCCCCACCTCACCACAGGTCCATTAGTTCATGGCCTCTTCACTGCAAGACTTGGGTCCATATAATGTTTATGCCCTTGTTTCCACATAGCATTCCTTTGGGTCCGTGGGTCCTTAGCAAGTTTCTTGCCCACTACCCTTCAAAAATTTTCTCCACACCCCAAACCCCCCCAGACAACCCCCACCCAACCTAACTATATCCCCACAATCAACAATCTACAGACACTCAAAATAATCATCTTAATAAACCATATAATATATACATACAATATAATTACAAAACACAATTTACAACAACAACATTATATATATTTGCCATACTGCAACATAACTAGTTTTAAACATTTCCTATTGTACAAGGCCCAAGTTTGGTGCCTGCAAGCCTCAATATCCATACTTATTTTATTGCAAAACAAAAAGCTACATTGTGTCATGCAATAGCCCACCACTATGAGACTGGAGCCCTAAGAGGCCCTGTCCTTACCAACAACACATTCACCCTGTCCCTTGTCAATTAAAACTGTCCCTATTTCTGTCCCTAACCAAAAAGTCTCTATCTATCCCTATCTATCCCTACTCTACCTAACTTAACTTAACTAACTCTCTATCTATCCCTACAACTGCCCCTCCTGTCCCTATCTGCCCCTACTTCTCTCCCTCAACACCCCACACCACCTTATGCTATCCCTACCACCATTCACACACAAAACAACTTTCCCTTGAGTGTGTTTTTAAAAGGAGAAGCCCCTCCAAAGCCAAGAGGCCCTCCTCACACCCAACCTCTCGAACTCCAAAGAACGCACCTTCCCCAGGTCACCCAAGAAGTTACTAACAACCTCATCCCGGGGGAGGGCTTTCTGTTGCGTCGATACTAAACACCGTGCATTCCACGTGTAAAACCTGACCACTACGCTAACTAGGAATAAAGTGCTCCGCTCTCGGCCACCCAGGGATCTGAACGCCCCATAAACCCACTCGGCGTAGGAAAGGGACGCCAGCCGCGGCCAATGTATGGAAGCACCCACCCTGTTGTAAACCTCTGCATTAAAGGGACACTGAAGGAGGAAGTGCTCCATGCTTTCCAGCACGTCGCCACACTCCTCATGAGGACAACCCCGATCATCGGAGTTCCTGTACTTCAAGTTGTCCCTTACATACAGTCTCCCGTGAAAGCAGCGCCAGGCCAAGTCCCAAAACTTCGTGGGGATCCGCTCTGAATTTAAAAGCCCAAGCCCCACCTCCAGATCCCGGCCCGGGCAATCCCTGAGGACCAGGGGCTTCTGGAAATGGGTCAACAGAACCCTTCTGTCAAGACATTGTCTCGACATGGTCCTGATTTCCCTCATTTCCAGACCCCACCGGCGGATTACCTTCAGAACCGGGTTAGCGTAAGCCGGGAGATGTCCGTGAGGTGTACGGAGATCCTTCACTTGCCCTCCTGTCTCCCATTCCTGGAAGAAGGGCCGAAACCAACCCCTGCAGGAGAATACCCATGGAGGAGCCCTCTCTAGCCGGAGGTTGGAAATATTGGCTTTAAGAAAGGTGTTCACTAAGAACACTACTGGGTTGACCATACCCAATCCACCTAGTCTCCTCGTACGGTATGTGACCTCTCTCTTGATTAGGTTGAGCCTATTCCCCCATAACAGCGGGAAGAACAGGCTGTAAACCCGTGTCCAGAGAGGTTCTGGCAAGATGCACACACTGCCCAGGTAAATTAACAAGGGAAGCAGAAAGCCTTTAGCCAAGCTAACCCTTTCCCTCAGGGTTAAAGACCAACCCTTCCACTGGTCCACCTTTTGGGCGGCAATCTTGAGTCTGCCCTCCCAATTTTGCTGGGGGTAGTCCCCGGGGCCAAATTCGATGCCTAGTATTTTGGCGGAGGCCTGGGGCTCTGGAAGGGTGCCCGGGAGATCAAAACCAGGATCTCCCCCTCCCAGCCAGAGACTCTCACACTTTTCCCGGTTGATCATGGACCCGGATGCCTCCGAGTAACGCACGACCTCGGACATGACCCAATCCGCCTCCCCTCTCGAGGATACAAAAAGGGAAACATCGTCAGCATACGCCACCACCCTCAGAGGGGGCCAAGAGCCCGCCTGGTCCATCCCGACTCCCACCAACGGTCCACGATCTACCCTCCTCAGGAAGGGATCGATCGCGAACGCGTATAAAAGTGGGCTCAGAGGACAGCCCTGACGGACCCCAGAACCCACCTCAAAAGGGCGCCCTGACCAACCGTTCACGAGCGGGAAAGTCTCAGCCCCTTGGTACAAGATCTCTAGCCAATTAACAAACCTCCCAGGCAGACCGTACCTTAAAAGGACAGACCAGAGGTACTCATGGTTAACCCGGTCAAAGGCTTTTGCTTGATCTAATGACAGTAGATACCCCTTCCAGTGACCTGCCCTACCCTGTTCCACTGCCTCTCGGACACCGAGCACAGCACTAAAAGTGCTGCGGCCTGGAACAGAGCAGTGCTGGGCCTCCGAAAGGAGCCGGGGTGCAAACTTGACCAGCCGATTAAACAACACCTTCGCCAGAACCTTCCGGTCCGTATTGAGAAGCGCTATGGGACTCCAATTCTCAATACGGGACGAGTCTTTACCCTTTGACAGAATAATCAGGGCTGACCTCCTCATTGAACTGGGAAGAGTACCCGAGGAAAGACACTCATTAAACACCCCAGTCAAGAGGGGGACCAAGGAGTCCCTTAAGGTCTTATAGAACTCGGATGTTAAGCCATCTGGACCTGGCAATTTTTTTGGGCCGAAGCCCATCAATGGCCAGTCTCACTTCCTCTTCCCTGATTGCTTCTGCCAAAACACCAAGAAGGGATCATCCCCTGGCTCAGGGATGGTTTCAGCCAGGAAAGCCGACATCTCATCCCGATCTAGATCCCTCTTTCCCAAGAGGCGTGAGTAAAAGGACCTGACCACCTCCAGGATCCCTGATTTGGATCTGTTCAGGGACCCCATACTGTCGATCAGTCCTGTCACCATTTTACAATTCACTGACATCTTACAGTTCCTGTAGGGGTCGGGTGAGCGGTATTTCCCGAAATCCCTCTCAAAAACCAAAGATGTGTGCCTATCATACTGACACTGTTATGTTTCGGTAGCTGAGGAGTGCAGGTAAAAAAGTCAATACACCAGAGCAGTTGGAATCTATGAGATTGCAATACCCTGACTAAGCACCACAACTAGAGGCAGCCGTGGAGCGTTCCTACATTGGTCCTAGACGCCTCGTCACAGCCTGAGAAACTAACTACACCTAAAAATAGAAAGAGGAAAGCTATCTGCCCCGGAGCAGATCCCCAAAGAACATACAAAGCCCCAAACATGTAATGGCGGTTAGACAAGAAGAAATACTGACACAGACAGAAAATAGTATGAGCAAACGTTGGGGCCCAAACTACCTAAATAGAAAAGGATAGGAAGGGCACTTACTGCAATCCCAAAAAACCCTGAAAAGCACCAACTCTACTAATTTCAAAAACACCTGAGATCACACGACCTCTACCACCTAAATTAGTTCTCTGGTGTAACAAAATCAAAACAGCAGCCACTGAAAAAACTGGAAAAAGCAAATGTACAAACATCAGTGGCTGAACTAAACTGAGAGGGCAAAAGCCCCCGGAGGGGACCCTGAAGGCCCCCACAGAAGTGCAGGACAAAATGCAAAAATCAAGCACAAAAACAAAAAAGAAGAAAACGTCTTATCTGTTAGCAGGAGATGCAGACACGACACAGCAGGCTACAAAGGAAACAGGAATCAAGGATTGAGACCAGAACAATTGATCACCGGCAACCCTGATGGGAAGGCGACTCCCTTATATAAGACCAGTCAGTAACACCTGATTCCCAATCCTCACAATCTTCACTGGACAGTCCAGTACCACTTGTAACCACCAGAGGGAGCCTCTGCTCAGAACTCATTTCAAGTCCATTCACAACATGACACCTTTTAAGCAAAGACTTCACTCTGGAGATTTCCTCACGGTCACCTCCAGTCGAGACGAGCTGCTCGAGTTTCCTCCCCAGAGCCTGATACAAGCGATGCCTGTTCAGACTCCTGAGGCTCGAGAGCTGGCGGAAGAACCCCGCCACCCGCTTTTTGAAGATCTCCCACCACTCTGACTTACTACTACAGAAATCCAAAAGCGGTACCTGGCTCTGAAGAAAATCCTCGATGGATTGTCTCACGTTCCCTTCTTCCAGCAGGGACGAATTCAGCTTCCACAGCCCTCTTCCCATCCGGGGAGTCTCTGCAACATTCAGAGAAAAGAAAATTAGACAGTGATCGGAGAACTCCACCTCAACGGCGGACACAGCAGAAAAGATGGCATCCTCCTTTAAAAAAAAATTGTCTATTCTAGATCTACAGCTACCCCTATGATATGTGAAACCCCCGTGGCCTGGGGTGTGCCGGATGTGGACATCCACCAGGCGAGCTTCACTGGCTATGCTATTAAGCGCGACGCTGTCATAAGCCAGGCGATCTCCAGGACCCCCCGATCTCGGGACCTCGTAATGGTGTTGAAGTCCCCACCGAAGACCACCTGTCGGCTTGTAAAAAGAAAGGGCTTAATCCTCAGGAAGAGACATTTCCGGTCCCACTTTGACTGTGGGCCATAGATGTTTATGAGCCGCAGCTCTTGTCCCCTCATGAAGACGTCAAGGACCAGGCACCTCCCCATTTCTAACTCGATCACTCGTCTGCATTCCACATCTGCAGTCTTAAAGAGGACTGCCATCCCGCTATACGGCTCGGCCGCAAGAGACCAGTATGAGGGCCCGCACCTCCACTCTCTCCGTGCTTTATGTATGGCCCCCATGTCAATTAGTCTGGTCTCCTGCAAAAATAAAATTTCAGCCTCAATTCGGGTGAGAAAATCAAAGGCCGTAAATCTAGCCGCATCTGACTTAATGCTGGCGACATTAATGGACGCCAGCGTCAACGGGGCGAGTTCAGCCATCATGAGTGATCAAGTTCAACGGCCTTCTTCTTACCCACCCCGCTCCTACCACCCTCTGGGGAGGAGTCAGAACCCTTCCTCTTTAAGGTGGTCGAGGTGTCCATTCCTCCTCCCCTGGTGTTCTCACCTCCGGACTCCGGTCTGTCCCCCCCTTAGGAGAAACAACGTCCCCCAAGGGTTGGACCCCGATGCCGCCCCCGGTCCCTTGCCCTCGCCCGGCAACCCTTTAGCAGAGTCTCCAAGGGCCTGGAACCGGTTGGAGAGTGTGATCAGAGGGGGAACGGTGGGCCCTTCCGTTGGTACCCTCACGGTCGGGGGTGGGGGGGATTTGGAAGACTTGTTCAGCCTCTTCTTCCCCCTCCTGTTGGTACGTTTTTTCCCACCCATTGATGTTGTAGGCTGCTCTAAGACTTCCTCATCAACACTTTCATATTGAGAGGAGCTGTCTGAGTCAGCCGCTTTATCCTCCCTCTCCATCCTCCTGATCTCCTCGTTCACCGCTTCCTCCCTCAGGGCCTCAGAGGCTTTAGCCACCAACCCAGAGGGAGGAGCAGGCACCAGCCCGGCTACCCGGGGTTCCACCTGCTCCTTACCCCCATGGCGAGCCGCCTGCCTCCGCTGATATGAGGGGCCTCTAGTGACCTTGCCTTTCCTCACCGGCCCATCAGCCCCCTCCCCGCCACCACCGCCCGTCGCGACGGAGGAAGCCCCGCCGGAGGTTTCCCCCCCACGGTCACCCCCCACCGGGCCCGCAGCAGTACTGGAGAAGGAGCGAGGGCAGCGGCTATACGGGTGACCAAGGTCACCACACAGGTGGCACCGAATGTCCTTACACGTAGCGGCGAGATGACCCACCCCGCCACACAAGGCACATTTCTGCACCTTGCAGCTTGCGCTGAAGTGGCGGGGATCGCCGCACTTGTGACAGACCTTCGGCTGAGAGACCTTCCCGACCCCCAGCCGTGACCCCCGCAAATGAACGCCTGGGTGCCACGGCTGGGGGGGCAGATGGGCCAGCCCCCACCCCACTCACACTTGCTCCCATATTCACTCTTGCATCCACCCCTGCATTCACTCCCACACTCACTCCCTCATTCATACCACTTTCGCCATCATTCACACCTCCATGCACCACCTCCGCAAAAAGCTCCTCAAAAATGTCACTCACACCATCACTATCATCCTCACTATCCATATATACACTATTCACATTATTTACATTACCTTTAGTATTGCTTTTACCATTGTTGCTTTTAACACCTCCTGCTGGGGGCCCTGGCTGGATTGCGGTGTTACTGCCACTTTTTTTTTCTCCTCTGCCCAGGAGTGCCGCTGCCCCTTTAAATGCCCCAGAGCAGAGTGCACTCAGTACACCCTGCCTGGGCTCGGGAGCAGCAGCAGCTCCTGAGCTCTCCGGTATCCATTTTTTTCCCTCTGTCTGTGCTTCCTAGGGCAGGGACGGACCTGGCCACCGCACCCTGCCCTCCACACACCTCCCCCGCCGGCTTCACCTGGAGCGCCGGAGCCCCCGCACCACCAGATGACGGTAAGTGGGTTGGGGACCCCGACAACTCCCTACCGGCTTTCGGGGGCGCAGAACCGATGGTATGGGTGGGCAGGACAGAGGGCGGCAGACCCGCCGAGGCCACGCCCACCGGCCACAGCCACTCCAGGCTTGGCCAGCAGCCCCTTGCGAGGCCACACCCACCCCAGATGACGCGAGCACGGCGGGCGGGACTGCGGCCGAGGAGGGCACGCCCCCCCTGCATGCCTCTGCCTTTGCAGGCAGGGCAACATTCAGGGAGGCCACGCCCCCTCACAGGCCTTCACCACCTCTCTGCACCCACCACCTGCTGTAGGCAAGGCTGGCCACTCCCCTTCGGCATCCAGTGGTGGCGGGGCCCCCCGCACGGACCCCTTTTGGGGTCTACATGCCGAGTGCCCCGGCTTCACCACAGCTGCCTCCAGGGGAGCGACCAACACCTTGCAGGTTTTTAATTGCTGCTTTACAGCAGTATCCCGCCCTTTCTATGCTTCTGGACCCCCATAAGTGATCCAGATTTAACGAACCCGTTCGTGGGGGGCCCAGAAGCTGCTCTCACCGCTGGAGATGCGGCCCCGGCTTTACCTTTACCTGGTGCTGGCCAGCCCCCCCTGCCACAGGGGACTGAGCCCAAGCACCACCACCAACACCACCAAAACCGGCACCGACCTCCATATCGCTACCTGAATCTGAACTGCCACCACCAGAAGTGACAGCAGACCCAGGCAGACCTTACTCTCCCCGCTCCCTTGTTCCGGACTCACCACAGGGCCCGAGCTGGGGTGGGCAGCGGGTTCCGCACAACGGGACTGGGGGGCCCCGGAAAGAGGGACAAAAACAAGTTTCTCCTCCACCACTTGCTTCGCCTTACGCCTCCTCCTCCTCTTCCCGGTTGCCTCATCCTCGAGGCAGACCTCGTCCCCAAACAACAGTGTGCCAAACCGTGCTGGAGACTCAATCTGCCTCACTTGCTGTAGGATGAGGCAGCCCCCCTCGTTATTACTCCCGCTCCATCCATCCTCCCCCTCACTCCCACTTTCCTCCATGTCACTGGAGTCCGGTGGGAGAGCCACTTGTTCGGGGCTATCCCGCTGCGCGATACCTGGGAGCTCTTACCCACCAGGTAAGATGTTCTGCAATTTTCCTCCTCCTCGTCCTCCACCTGGCTGGGGCCTCCTGACCCCCCAGGAGACCCACCGGTCAGGGCTCTGAACCGGTCATCGTTCCTTAGCTTCTCCCCAAAGGGGCCGCTTCCCTCCAGGATCGTCTTCCTCCTCTCCTCCAGCGTTCTTATCTCCCCCTTCAGCCTTTCGACCGTGGCAGATACCTCCGCTCTCTTTGAGGTAGGGAGCCGTTTTTTTGCCGTTACTCGGGCTCCCCTCAACTCCTCCCGGAGTCTCCTCAGCTGCTTAGCTGCCTCCTCATATTCACAGAGGTGGGCATGGATGCGGGAGGCGTAGATGGTGGCCGGCTCTCCCGCAGCCTTGGAGCCCCAGATGTTAGGGGGGGCTCCTGCCGCACCTCTGCCCGTAGCCTCCTCAACGGGAGAAGGAGCTGCCACGGCCCCGGCTTCAGGGGTCCTGGATCCTGGAGCCTTGCGGCCCCCCAGTGTCTTTTTCTTATTCATCCCTGGGACTGGCTTGCTGCAGCGTGGGCCTCAAGATGGTATGTGAGGCCCCCCACCCCCAGCTAGCTTGCTGGGGGTGGGAGCCAGGGGCACAGCCCCGACGCTCAGTCCCAGGGAAGGCCTCTCTCTCCTGGGAAGGGGCAGGTAACAGTCCAGGTAAAAAGTCCTCCTTCCCAGGAGCTTAGCTTGGATCACAGCCGAACAGTCCAGCAGCCTGCGACTCCTCCTCTTCCTCCAAGGGTGGAGCTGGAATGACCGCGGCTGCTGGCATGAGACTTGCCCTCCAATAGATCCTTGTAAAAGGATTTAAAGTGTACTCATTCAAATTAGAGAGACAATTTTAATTACAAAGATTAGACCTGCCTCCACCGCAAGGGGGGCTCGCTCGACCCACCAGTGGACAGGCACCAGTATTGGGAGAGGGGGGCTGGCCGTCAGGGTCCACCGCAGGTCTGGCACAAACCCGGAGACACGCAGGTCGCACGGGCAGGAACGGACTGGCCGTGTCATCTTGGCACTTTTTTGGTTTTAGAAGGGCATGACATGCCTATATCTGTGTCTCCCCCTCCTTTTACTCCTCCACCTCTTTTCTTTTTGCATGACTATATGTACTTGTCAATTTTCCATGTGTTAGTTGTGTCTTCTGAGCAATTTGTCAGCTTTTGGACACCTTTGAAGAGTTTTCTATGTGTTTTCTATGTGTTTCTATGTGTTTTGGTTTGCCTGCCATTGGTTTTAACTGTGTTCGACAAACAGTTCGTCGAACACATGGCTGTTTGGCGAACCGAACCGAACTCAAACACTATGGGGGTGGCTCATCACTACTTATCACTATTTAAGGCTCAATGGAAATTGAGCTTGCGATATGGTACGTGGATGAGTGTTTAGATTTGACTATATATTGGAATTTTTACTTTTTTTTTTTGAAAGCTAAACCAAATTGATAGAGTAATACATAAAATATCAGTTTTTCATTAAGTATCCCGGATCTAATGTAGTTGTTTTTACAGCATATACACATATACACAAATAACGTTTGTAATTTTAATTCTGTGGCAGTATTTTTCTCTATGAGAACATTTACATATTTGGATTGGTTCTATCTTATCCTCTTGTACAGGAGAGACTGAACCGTCTGCCACATCCCCAGGAGGAACATAAAGTGCTGTATTTCACATTTGCAATGAAGGTTCCCCCTCTGGGTTGCACCTTGTGTGTCCTAATTTCCCTAATTAATTCAACTGATAAACCTGAAATAGTGGAAATACTATTTCATGTGATACCGACAGCCAGAGCCACAGACAAACATTACATTCCCTTACAGCTGCGATTCACGACCTGCTCTCATTTTGCTATTTCTTGATATGCCTGTATGCACATGGCATAATTGCAGTGCCCATTATTTTATGGTGTCATCAAGAAAACTTCTTTGCTCATGAAGGCTTTCATTGCCAACTCACATTGAAAGTTCAGTCCCTGAATTTCTCCATGTATTAGACATTTTGGAAATCTAATCCGAAACATAGCACAGTTAACTCTTTTCCCTTATCCCTCTTTGCAGTATTATTTTCTCCTGCCTCTTTGTTCTTTGCAGTGGTGAACTGTCAATATCATTGTTGTTTTCGTAGATTGTGAAGATGTTCCAATTTGCAGCTATAATGTCTGTGCCAATGTGTCTGAAAAATAACTTTAAAATTGATAATGTCAAGAGCTCAGTGACTAGAATGCAGATGAGGTTAGAGAGAATAAGTTTGTGGATTTAAATTGTGCAAAGATCTTTGTGTCCAAGTGTAACGGCAGGTCAGTAAGGGCCTTAATATGAGTATATGATGTTTTTTTCCTTTCTGGTTATACCTTCTCTTGGTCAAAATGTAATTAGTAGAGTTGAGCGAAACAGGTCGGTCAGATTCAAAAGTCGCCGACTTTAGCCAAAGTCGAGTTTCGTCAACCGAAACACGACCATAGCGTGAGGTCGGCCATGCGGTCGTCGAAACGAGTGCCAAAGTCGTATTTCCCAGAATGCTTGCAGGCACCTTTTTTCAGCCAATGTGCAAGGACGTACACTGTGGGCAACGAGATGACATATGCAGCGTCCACCGCCATCGTAGAGAAGGGCATTGCAGTGATTGGCTTGCTTTGGGTGGCGTCATAGTGTCTATAAAAGCCCTGAGCGCCGACCTCCATTTTACTTCTGGCGATATTAACAGTAGGGAGAGGTTGCTGTTTATCAGTAGGGAGAGAGTTAGGGCTGTAAAGAGAAGTTCTTATGTGCTTGTGCTGATAGCAATTGTGCTGTACAGTTAGTGTGCAGTGACAGGGGAGGATTTTCTTGTGTGCCGCAGTGGTGGTTATTAGGCTGCCTGCCTGTGACAGGGGAGGACTTTCTTTTGTGCAGCAGCGCTGGTTATTATGCTGCCTGATAGCTTTGTTGCTATGTGTATACTGCTGTGCAGACTGCTTTTTACACAGCACTAATACTTTTATTCTTTTTTTCTGCAGTTACCGAGAGTTTATTTTTTCCCACACTGTATAGAGCTGTACGCTCCTCACACACTAACGTGTATCGGCTGGTATCACGGACAAATACATGCTGACTATCTGTGTGTGACTCTGGAAATATATACAGAGATTTAAATTTTTCACTACACTATTTACACCTGGAATCTCCTGATACAGTACCTTTTTACTTCATAGAATCATAGAATGGTAGAGTTGGAAGGGACCTCCTGAGCCATCTGGTCCAACCCCCTGCTCAAAGCAGGATTCTCTAAATCATCCCAGACAGATATCGGTCCTGCCTCTGTTTAAAGACTTCCATTGAAGGAGAACTCACCACCTCTCGTGGCAGCCTGTTCCACTCATTGATCACCCTAACTGTCAAAAAGTTTTTTCTAATATCTAATCTGTGTCTCCTCCCATTCAGTTTCATCCCATTGCTTCCAGTCTTTCCTTGTGCAAATGAGAATAAAGATGATCCTTCTACAATGTGACAGCCCTTGAGATATTTGTAGACAGCTATTAAGTCTCCTCTCAGTCTTCTTTTTTGCAAGCTAAACATTCCCAAATCCTGCAACCGTTCCTCATAGGACATGGTTTGCAGACTGGTCACCATTCTGGTGGCTCTTCTCTGAACTTGCTCCAGTTTTGTTGATGTCTTTTTTAAAATGTGGTGCCCAAAACTGGTCACAGTATTCCAGATGAGATCTGACCAAAGAGGAGTAGAGGGCAATAATGACCTCACGTGATCTAGACTGTATGCTTCTGTTGATACATCCTAGAATTGCATTTGCCTTTTTTGCTGCTGCATCACACTGTTGACTCATGTTCAGTCTGTGATCAATTAGTATACCCAAGTCTTTTTCACATGTGCTGTTACTTAGCCCTATTCCTCCCATTTTGTATACGCTTTTTTCATTTTTATTGCCCAGATGTAGTACTTTGCATTTTTCCCTGTTAAAATCCATTCTGTTAGTTGCTGCCCACTGCTCTAGTTTATTTATATCTTTTTGAATCCTCTCTCTCTTCTCTAGTATTAGCTACCCCTCCTAGCTTTGTGTCATCAGCAAATTTGATCAGTTTACCCTCAATTCCTTCATCTAAATCATTGATAATGATGTTGAACAATACAGGGCCCATTTTGAACAATACTTCCTTTTGTATTACGGTCAAATCCATACTGAGAGAGCGTGTGTGTGTGACTCCAGAAATATATATGGAGATTTAAATTTTACCCTATAATATATACAACTGGTATCTTCTGATACAGTACCTTTTTTCTGCTTTTTGTACTACGGTCAAATCCATACTGAGTGAGTGTCTGGGTGTGACTCCAGAAATATATACGGAGATTTAAATTTTTCCACACACTATATACACCTGCTATCTTCTGATACAGTACCTTTTTACTTCCTTTTGTATTACGGTCAAATCCATACTGAGAGAGCGTCTGTGTGTGACTCCGGAAATATATACGGAGATTTCAATTTTCCCCTACACTATATACACCTGGTATCTTCTGATACAGTACTTTTTTACTTCCTTTTGCATTACGGTCAAATCCATACTGAGAGAGCGTCTGTGTGTGACTCCAGAAATATATAAGGAGATTTAAATTTTCCCCTACATTGTATACAGCTGAACTCTTCTGATACAGTACCATATATCTGCTGGCATTTTTGGTACATTTTCCCAAACATGAGGAAGTATGGTGGAAGACGACGTGGACGGGGGAGCCAGCTGGTACTGATGGTGGTGGTGGTGCATCTGCTGGTAGTGCCAAAAGTACAATAGCACCTAAGGCAGGAGGTGTTGAGCCAGCATCATCATCTGGCTCCATAAGGCCTGGAAGGCTCCCTTTTCTGGGAGTAGGTAAATCGCTTTTAAAGCCGGAGCATCAGGAACAAGTTTTGGCTTACATTGCCGAAACAGCATCCAGCTCTATCGCCTCCTCTACTGAACTTTCAAAAACTGCAAGTACTGAGTCCTCAGTGCAGGCTACTGGTCAGGAAGTCCAGCTCACCCTAGCAGACACTCTGAGTAGGACAAGAAAGTACTCATCCTCTCATCCGCGTACACAGACTTTGTACGCCTACATTGCCAAACTGATCTCATTAGAGATGATGCCCTTCCGTTTGGTTGAAAGCGCCCACTATAGAACAGCTAGTGCTAAGCGTCAGCAGGTTGTTTTAAAGATGATGTCTTTGGGCGACAACAGACACAGTACGGAGGTACTGGCCGACTACTTGCAGTGAGAAATGAGTCATGATTGGGCAGTCTACATCTTGAGCGAGGCAAGGTAGTCAGTGATAATGGACGTAATTTTGTGGCTGCCATAGCCATGGCAAAACTCAGACACATACCTTGCCTGGCTCACACCTTGAACCTGGTGGTGCAGTGCTTCATAAATAAATATCCGGAGTTACCAGCCCTGCTCCATAAAGTGCGAAGACTGTGCTCACACATCCGTCGCTCGCCCGCAGATTCCAGTCGTATGCAGAGGCTGCAGCGATCACTCCACCTCTCCAAGCACCGCCTAATCATAGACGTTGCAACAAGGTGGAACTCCACCATGCACATTGTTGAGAGGCTGTGCGAACAGAGGCAGGCTGTAATGCATTTGTGGGAGGATACACGGGCAGCCAGTTTGAGGAAAGACATCGAGTTGTCGGGTGTGCAGTGTTCAAAGCTGAAAGACCTCTGTAAAGTCCTTCAGTGTTTTGAGGAATGCACATGGCTGGTAAGCGCAGACGACGCCATCATAAGCATGAGCATCCCACTTATGCTTCTGCTCATGCAAACTTTGATGCACATTAAGGATCAGGCGTCTGCAGCGGAGGAGGAAGAGGACAGTCAGCCATTGTCTGCTCAGGGAACTGTCCTGGACGAGGTGGAGGAAGAAGAGGAAAAGGAGGAGGAGGGGCAAGAGAAAATGTTGGCTTGCCAAGGTCAGGTACAGGGTTTGTGCGTGACTGGAGGGATGTGGATTTGCCTGAAAGTGATCTTCCACCCACCACTGGCAGTGCATCATTGACACCTGGAACATTGGCCCACATGTGTGATTATGTCTTGCGGATCCTAAAAAGGGACCCCCGCATTGCCAAAATTATAAAGGATGACGACTACTGGTTGGCCAGCATCCTCGATCCACGCTACATAGGCAAATTACAGAACATCATGCCACAGGAGAACCTAAAGCTAATATTGGAAAACAAACATGCAACTCTTGTAAACCGTTTGTTAGAGGCATTCCCATCACACAGCAGCGGTGCAGGTTCTGCCATTAGCCGTACTGTGCAACACGACTGTTAATACTGATTATTAATGCACAGCCGAAGTGGCGTTGGAGACAGGGGTTTCATGACCATGTTGTGGACTGATTTCTCGAGTAACACTCACACGACTGGTAATACTGAATTGATTGCAAATGACAGGAGACAGCAGTTGTTAACTATGGTTCAAAATTACCTCTCCTCCCCTATCAATGTTCTCCCTCAGAGTTCATTTCCCTTTGACTACTGGGCCTGTAAACTGGACACCTGGCCTGAATTGGCACAATATGCCTTACAGGAGCTCGCTTGCCCTGATGGTAATGTGCTATCAGAAAGAGTCTTCAGTGCTGCTGGATCAATCCTGACAGAAAGAAGGACCCGACTGTCGACAAAAAATGTTTGTGATCTCACCTTCATTAAAATGAACCATGCCTGGGTTTCAAAGGATTTTGTACCACCTTCCCCTGATGACACATAGGTTGCCAGCAAAATGGCTCGTTTTGTCCTCCTCATCCTCCGATTTCTCCAATTCCTCCATTTGCAGCTGCTGAACGTCGAGCCTACACCTCAACATATGCAAGTTTTTCTACCTCCCTAACTGGGCTGTACCCCCTCCCAGGGCCAGCGTCAGCACCTGGTGCACCCACTCGCCGTCAGAGACACCGGCATACTATGAGGGGGCCCTGTGCCAGTGCCGTCACCCACGAGTGGGTCCCCACTGCTTGCTCAGGGCCCCAGCACTTGCAATACTTCCCTCTCCCTGCTCCACCGCTGTGACGTCTTCCGCGTTTCCTGACAGTGACATTCAGGTCAGAGAGCGCGATGATGTCACATCTGTACGCCCTCTGCCTGAACAGTCCAAGTGCAGCAAGCTGGAAGATGGCGACGCTGAGGAGTCCAGAGTTGAGCGGTGCCCAGCGAAGAGAGGTATTTCATTTTTTTAAATGTTTGGAGCAATATATGGGGAGCATTATACACTGGAGAATTATATATGAGGCCCATCAAACACTTGAGCCTCATAGATAGGGCCCATTATACACTGGAGCATTATAAATGGGGCCCATTATACATGGAGCATTATATAGATAGGCCCATCATATACTGGAGCATCATATGTGGCCCATTATACTGTATATGGAGCATTATATAGGCTCATCATACACTGGAGCATTATAAATGGGGCCCATCATACACTGGAGCATTATAAAAGGGGCCCATTATATATGGAGCATTATATAGGCCCATCATACACTGGAGCATCATCCATAGGGCCCATCATATACTTGAGCATCATGTGGGGCCTATTATATGTGGAGCATTATATAGGCCCATCATACACTGAAGCATCATCCATGGGGCCCATTATACACTGGAGCATCATATACGAAGCCCATTATACACTGGAGCATTATAAATGGGGCCCATTACATATGGAGCATTATATAGGCCCATCATACACTGGAGCATCATCCATGTGGCCCATCATATGGGGTTCATTATTTATGGGGCATCATATAAGGTATGGAGCATCATATGGAGCACATATGGGGCCTATTCTGTATGGAGCATTATATGGAGCCCATTCTGTATGGAACAATATATGGGGCACATCATATACTGTATGGAGCTATATATGCAACTCCTTATACTGTATGGAGCAGTATGTGGGGCTCATTATACTCTATGGGGACCGTCCTGTACTGTATGGCACATTATATGGGGACCATCATATACTGGAGCATTATGTGGAGCTCATCATATACTGTATGGAACATTATATGGGACCAATTATTCTGTATGAAGCAATATATGGGGCTCATTATTCTGAATGGCACACTATGTGGTGGCCATAATACTGTATGGAGGAATATACTGTCCGGTTTTTGAGCTATTGTAGTATTTAAAATAGATATCAGTCATGTAATGTAATAAGTGAAGTATTTGGCATTGTACTATGCCTGTATTTCTCTGCCGTATCGGAGCATCATGAATTGTGGTATGTGTTAAAGGGACCCACTGAGACTCTTTGGCCCTGGGCCCACGAAAACCTGGAGCCAGCCCTGCCCCCCCCGACAACTATAGCCAAATAACCCCCAGTTTTCAATGCGTAACTATTATTATAAAGTAAATTAAGGTTGAAAAGCTTAAGTAATAAGAATTGATGTTGTTGGCATTGAAACGGGCACTATAGGTGTGTTTACTGTCTTCCACTCCCTGCCGACTTTGCTTCCCCATTGAATTGCATTGGGTTTCGTGTTTCAGTCGGACCTTCGACTTTATTCGAAAGTCGGCCGATTTCGTTCGACTCGACTTATGTTAAAGTCGGGTGGTCCGAAACCCGACTCGACTCTCCCGGAGGCAAAGTCGCTCATCTCTACTTAAGACTCTTTCTGATAGCACACTACCAGCTGGGCAAGCGAGCTCCTGTAAGGTATATTGTGCCAATTCAAGCCAGGTGTGCAGTTTACAGGTCCAGTAGTCAAAGGGGAATGAACTGTGAGGGAGAACATCAATAGGGGAGGGGAGGTAATTTTGAATCATAGTTGACAACTGCTGTCTCCTGTCTGTTGCAATTGATTCAGTATTACCAGTCGTGTGAGCGTTACTCGAGAAATCAGTCCACAACATGGTCATGAAACCCCTGTCTCCTATGCCACTTCGGCTGTGTGCACCACGAACACCTCTTCCATTTGGCCCAGTATGGCTCGTGGTAGAACCTGCACCGCTGCAGTGTGTTGAGAATGCCTCTAACAAACGGTTTACCAGAGTTGCTTGTTTGTTGGCCAATATTAGCTTGAGGTTGTCTTGTGGCATGATGTTCTGTAATTTGCCTTTATAGCGTGGATCGAGGATGCTGGCCAACTATTAGTCATAATCCTTCACAATTTTGGCAATGCGGGGGTCCCTTTTTAGGATCCGCAAGACATAATCACACATGTGGGCCAATGTTCCAGGTGTCAATGATGCACTGCCAGTCGTGGGTGGAGGATCACTTTCAGGCAAATCCACATCCCCCAGTCACGCACAAACCCTGTACCTGAGCTTGGCAAGCCAACATTTTCTCTTGCCCCCTGAGAAGAATCCTCCTCCCCAAAATAATCATGTCCCTTATCCTCCTCCTCTTCCCCTTCTTCCTCCACCTCGTCCAGGACAGTTCCCTGAGCAGACAATGGCTGACTGACATCAAGGCTTCCCTCCTCCTCCTCCACTGCAGACGCCTGATCCTTAATGTGCATCAAAGTTTGCATGAGCAGAAGCATAAGTGGGATGTTCATGTTTATGATGGCGTCGTCTGCGCTTACCAGCCGTGTGCATTCCTTAAAACACTGAAGGACTTTACAAAGGTCTTTCAGCTTTGACCATTGCACACCCGACAACTCGATGTCTGCCCTCAAACTGCCTGCCCGTGTATCCTCCCACAAATGCATTACAGCCTGCCTCTGTTCGCACAGCCTCTCAATCATGTGCATGGTGGAGTTCCACCTTGTTGCAACGTCTATGATTAGGCGGTGCTTGGGGAGGTGGAGCAATCGTTGCAGCCTCTGCATACGACTAGGGTCTACGGGTGAGTGACGGATGTGCAAGCACAGTCTTCGCACCTTATGGAGCAGGGCTGGTAACTCCGGATAATTATTTAAGAAGCACTGCACCACCAGGTTCAAGGTGTGAGCCAGGCAAGGTATGTGTCTGAGTTTTGCCAGGGCTATGGCCGCCACAAAATTACGGCCGTCATCACTGACTACCTTGCCTCGGTCAAGATGTAGACTGCCCAGCCATGACTCAGTTTCTCACTGCAAGTAGTCAGCCAGTACCTCCGCGATGTGTCTGTTGTCGCCCAAAGACATCATTTTTAAAACAGTCTGCTGACGCTTATCACTAGCTGTTCGATAGTGGGACACCTCATGTGCAACACTGGCTGCTGCGGATAGAGTGTTCGTGTGACTGCGCTCTGTCGACGAGCTTTTGCTTCTGGAGGAGTAGGAGGCTCGAACGCCTACAGCCAACTGTTCCCTATACCGTGGGCTAGGCAGCACTGTCCTACCGCCACTGTTCCCTGTGGACCCTGTATCCACCACATTAACCCAGTGTGCAGTGATGGACACGTAAGGGCCCTGGCCATGCCTACTGGCCCATGCATCTGTTGTGAGGTGCACCTTTCTACTCACTGATTGTTCGAGTGCATGGACAATGCGGTCTTTCACATGCAGGTGGTGGACAGGGATGGCTTTTCTAGAAAAGAAGTGCTGTCTGGGTAGGTCATAGCGTGGGACAGCATAGGCCATGAGCTCTCCAAACGCTGCACTTTCAACCAAACGGAAGGGCATCATCTCTAATGAGATCAGTTTAGCAATTGGCGTTCAAAGCCAGTGTACGCGGATGAGAGGATGAGTACTTTCTTGTCTTACTTAGAGTGTCTGCTAGGGTGAGCTGAACTTGAGAGCTGTATATGGGGGAACTAGTGGTGGACATGGCGGACTGAGAGGGGGTTGGTGATGGTGGTGTTGATGGCCTAGATTCAGTCTTTGGTTGCAAAAACATTGTGATTCCCTGACTGCTTTGGCCTTGCGACGACACCTCAACATTTCTTGCTGATGGTGTGCTAACCGGTGGGCTTACAGTGGGGGAAGCGATGTAGCGTTGCTGGCTACCTTCAGTCGGAGCAGGTGCACATGTGCTACCTGAGGTTTTGTAGTCTTTCTATGCTTGCAAGTGCATGGTGTTTAAATGTCAAAGCATGCAACTGGTATTCAAATTTCTGAGATTTTTCCCTCGGCTTAAGGTCCTTCCGCACTTCTTACAGATAACCTTTGCCTCATCAATAGGATTTTGGTCAAAAAAGTGCCACACTGCACTCTTCCTGCTATGTGATAAATTTTCAGGGCTTGCACGCTGTGCTAATTTGACCGTCTGGCCAAGCTGTCCTGCAACTCTTTTTTTTTTTTTAACACGTTTTTGGACTGCTTCGGGCCTGGCAGATTACCCCAACTGCGATGTGGATGCCTACTGCGGATCCTCCTCCTTTTCTGAGCTATTGCCACCCTCTTCCCTAAATGGATGCCAAGCCGGGTCAACAACTGGGTCATCCATCACCTCCTCTTTCAATTTCATCTGCACCTTCCTCTGTGTCACCATGTAAGGTTGTATAGTATGCGGGAAGGGACACCTGAGTTTCATCAGGGTCAGATTCTGGCTCAGTAGACTGTGAGGGCAATGTAGTGCTCTGGGTGAATGTACCAGCAGAATCATATAGCAGTAAGATTAATCTTGTACTGGGGAATTCAGGATTTGACTTGATAACCCAGGCATGGTATGTGAAAAGAGCTCCATGGAGTAATCTGAAGTGTGGCCTTCACTTTTGGTGGGGGTGAGGGACACAAGGAAAGGTGTTGTTCCTGACCAGGAGCCTGCACTGACGACTCAGTGCTTGCATTTTTTGAAACTTCAGAAGAGGAGGCGATAGAGCTGGATGCTGTTTCGGAAATGTAAGCTAAAACCTGTTCCTGATGCTCCTGCTTTTAAAGCGGTTTACCTACTCATGGAAAAGGGAGCCTTCCAAGCCTTCTGGAGCAAGACGATGATGCAGGCTCAACGCCTCCTGCCTTAGGTGCTATTGTGCTTTTGGCACTACCAGCAGATGCACCACCACCTCAATCAGTACCAGCTGCCCCCTGCCCACATCCGCGGCCTCTTCCACCATACTTCCTCATGTTTGGGAAAATGTACCAAGAATACCAGCAGATATATGGTACTGTATAAGAAGCATACAGCTGTATTCAGTGAAGGGGAAAATTTAAATCTCCGTATATATTTCCGGAGTCACAGACAGACGCTCTCAGGTTCAGTATGGATTAGACCAGAATATAAAAAGCAGAAAAAGGGTACTGTATCACAAGATACCAGGTGTATATAGTATAGGTGAAAATAGTAAATCTCCGTATATATTTCCGGAGTCACAGACAGATGCTCTCAGGCTCAGTATGGATTAGACCAGAATATAAAAAGCAGAAAAAGGGTACTGTATCACAAGAGACCAGTCGTATACTGTATAGTATAGGGGAAAATTGTAAATCTCCGTATATATTTGCAGAATCACACACAGACACTCTCAGCCTCAGTATGGATTAGACCAGAATATAAAAAGCAGAAAAATGGTACTGTATCTGAAGATATCAGGTGAATATAGTATAGGGGAAAATTGTAAATCTCCATATATATTTGCGGAGTCACAGACAGACGCTCTCAGACTCAGTATGGATTTGACCAGTATATAAAAAGCAGAAAAAGGGTACTGTATCACAAGATTCCAAGTGCATATAGCATAGGGGAAAATTGTAAATTTCCGTATATATTTTCGGAGTCACACAGACGCTCTCTCAGTATGGATTTGACCGTAATACCAAAGGCATAAAAAAGGTACTATATCAGAAGATACCAGGTTTATATAGTGTAGGGGAAAATTTAAATCTCTGTATATATTTCCGGAGTCACACACAGATAGTCAGCATGTATTTGTCCGTGATCCCAGCCGGTACACGTTAGTGTGTGAGGAGCGTACAGCTCTATACAGTGTGGGAAAAAATGAAAGCTCGGTAACTGTGAAGAAACTGTACAGAACTGTGGTGCTGCTCACAGGCTGAGAAAATACAAATATGACCGACAGCTTGCGTTTGAGGCCTGCGCTTGCTCAGCGAACGTGAGTATCTTTTGTGTTTTCTTATACAAGCTGTCTAAATTTTCTCACTAATGTTTTTCATTTATTTTCCAAACAGAACCTGGAGCAGCACTGCAGAACCTGGACTGTTATGAATGTGCTGGAGATGGTTTCTGAGCAGAGGCTCCCTCTGGTGGTTGCAGACAGTACTGAACCTCACAGCGAGGAATGGCAATCTGGGATCACGGACTGGACTGATATAAGGGAGGTTCCCTCCCATGATGGTCGCCGGTGATCAATTGTTCTTGTCTCAATTGTGGTTCCTGGTTCATTTGGAAGTTTGCTGAGACTTGCCTGCTTCTTCTGCTTTCAGATAAGATATTTTCTGCTTTTATTTTTGTGCTTGCTTTTTGCATAGTTCCCTGCACTTCTGTGGAGGTCAGCCGGGTCCCCTCCTGGAGGCCTGTGCTCCTCTCAGTTTATCTGAAGCCACTGTTATTTGTTCATTTGCTTTTTCCTGTTTTTTTTCAGTGGCAGCGGCTTAGTTTTGTTACACCAGAGATCTGATTTAGGTGGTAGAGATCGTGTGATCTCAGGTGTTTTTGCAATCAGAAGAGTTGGTATTTTTTAGGTTTTTTTTTGGATTGCAGTAAGAATCCTTTCCTGTACTTTTCTGTCTAGACAGATTGGGCCCCAGCGTTTGCTCATTCTATTTTCTGTCTGTGTCCGTGCTTCTTCTTGTCTAGCCGCCATTACCTGTTGGGGGCTTACTATTTTCTTTGGGGATCTGCTCCGGGGTAGATAGCTTTCCTCTTTCTGCCTTTAGGTGTAGTTATCTCTCAGGCTGTGACAAGGCGTCTAGGATCAACGTAGGAACGCTCCACGGCTACCTCTAGTTGTGTGGTTAGTTCAGGTTACTGCAATCCAATAGGTTCCAGCCTCTCTGGTGTATTACTGTTTTTGCTTTTTCTCCTCAGCTACCTAAACATAACACTGGACCATACCCTGTTTTAGCATCCCTTCATCGACCTGCCAACGAACTTGTCCAATCCCAGTCATACACTAGCGATGGAGCAACTAGGCAGGCTTCACAGGCTGGGGATCAGGCAGCTGGTCCAGCAGGTTTTCCCCTCTCCCAGCTCTCTGTCACTGCTTTATTTGGGTCTGCTCGTCAGCGGCAGAGGACCTAGGAGAGGCAAGTCTTGCCTGAGTTTGATCTTCTGGGATGGGAACAAGATGGTTGTAGACAAGATGGATAGTGGGTTCACTCTGTTGCACACAGTATTCCAGGACTTCAAAAAAAGCCTTGACCACCTGGAAGCCAACCAAGAGAGACAGGCGTGACATATTTATTTTCCTCTATGAAACGGTGCGTGACAGAAAACCTACCGCCTGATCTCCAGCTGAATGTGATGTATGCCTGTCAAGTTGCTTACAACCAGGCATTACAGCTGCTGTCCCGATAGCAGCAGGTACCACCGTCATTCCATACAGGTCAACAAGGGCCAGCACAGCATCAGTGGCAGAATTCTCCAGCACCTTTCAACACTTCACAAGGACTAGGATACCCATTGGCTCAACCAGCGCAAGTGACGTTTCCACCACCACAACCGCTGGACATTAGGACAGTGCCCAGCTTCACCACACAGCTGAGTTCAAGTGCCACCATGCAGTGGAGTAAAGACATGCCATCTACATCTCAGCCAAGTGCAGCACCCCAGGACTGGAGCCAAGCAAAACAGCTCAGAACCAGCAAAGCATCACGGAAAATAACTTTGAAGAAATATAACCCACCACCTCAACCCTCACCTGTCCTCCCAACTCAACCCTCACCTGTCCTACCACCTCAAACCTCAACTGTCCCTGATTCTCCGTTTCCAAGTCTGTTCCAACCTTTTGCTCCTTATGTCCCTTCAAATTTTTCAATCCCTTCCAATGTGTCAATGCCTTCCAATTTGTCAATCGCTTCCACTTTGTTTGTCTCTCCTAATGTGTCCTCTTCCCCAAAGTTTCATCTGCTTCCAATATGTCTGACCCACTCCTCCAAGTATTTGCCACTTCACCTGTAATCACTTCCCCAACCACTCCTAGCCAATCATTCCAGCCCAACAACCTTCATGCCCAAAATGTCACACCATTGGGCAGAACAAGAAGCAGACAATGCAGATATTAATTTTTTTTCGAAAATGTATTAATTTTGAAATAAACTTTGTTTTTAGTTTTGTTAATAAAACCCTTTTTGGTTCACAATCACTGTCTCTGTCTTTTATTTATATCTTTATTTAAACATGTGTGTAGTAATGGGTGCTACACTCAAGGGGTTTTGGAAAGGTGTTAAGTACAAACATAACAGGTACATTTCACTTACACCATTTCATCTTGCCATGCCACTCGTCCAATATCAGAAACAAAGTAGGCAGAAAATGTGTCTCTTGTTTGGGCAACTGACACTGTAGTCCTCATAGGGTGATCGTGGTAATCCTGCAATGTGATAGTAGCAGGTTCCCCTAGGTTGAGTCGATGTTTAGCCAGTATGTAGTTGTAAACAACCACACATGCCTTTACAACCTGATCAATAGTGTCAATTTTAAGATTAATGGATGTTCCCAAAATGCGCCATTTCGACACCAGCAATCCAAAAGCTCACTCAACAGTTCTTCGTGCCCTTGTTAATCTGTACAGTCATGGACAAAAGTTTTGAGAATGACACAAATATTAATTTTTACAAAGTCTACTGCTTCACTTTTTCTAATGGCAATTTGCATATACTCCAGAATGTTATAAAGAATGATCGGCTTAACAGCAATTACTTGCAAAGTCAATATTTGGCTAGAAAATGAACTTTATCTCCCAAAACACATTTCAACATCATTGCAGCCCTGCCTTAAAAGGACCAGCTAACCTCTTTTCAGTGATTGCTCCATTAACACAGGTGTGAGTGTTGATGAGGACATGACTGGAGATCAATCTGTCATGATTAAGTAAGAATGACACAACTGAACACTTTAAAAGGAGGCTGGTGCTTGGCATCATTGTTTCTCTTCTGCTAACCATGGTTATCTCTAAAGAAACACATGCAGTCATCATTGCAATGCACAAAAATGGCCTAACAGGGAAGAGTATCGCAGCTAGAAAGATTGCACCTCAGTCAACAATCTATCGCATCATCAAGAACTTCAAGGAGAGAGGTTCCATTGTTGCCAAAAAGGCTCCAGGGCGCCCAAGAAAGACCAGCAAGCCCCAGGACGTCTCCTAAAAGTGTTTCAGCTGCGGGATCGGGCTACCAGCAGTGCAGAGCTTGCTCAGGAATGGCAGCAGGCAGGTGTGAGTGCATCTGCATGCACTGTGAGGCGGAGACTCTTGGAGCAAGGCCTGGTCTCAAGGAGGGCAGCAAAGAAGCCACTTCTCTCCAGAAAAAACATCATGGACAGACTGATATTCTGCAAAAGGTACAGGCAGTGGACTGCTGAGGACTGGGGTAAAGTTATTTTCTCTGATGAATCCCCTTTTCGATTGTTTGGGACATCAGGAAAACGCCTCATTCGGAGAAGACAAGGTGAGCGCTACCACCAGTCTTGTCTCATGCCAACTGTTAAGCATCCTGAAACCATTCATGTGTGGGGTTGTTTCTCAGCCAAGGGAAGCGGCTCTCTCACAGTCTTGCCTAAAAACACAGCCATGAATAAAGAATGGTACCAGAATGTCCTCCAAGAGCAACTTCTCCCATCCCTCCAAGAGCAGTTTGGCGATCAACAATGCCTTTTCCAGCATGATGGAGCACCTTGCCATAAAGCAAAGGTGATAACTAAATGGCTCAGGGAACAAAACATAGAGATTTTGGGTCCATGGCCTGGAAACTCCCCAGATATTAATCCCATTGAGAACTTGTGGTCAATCATCAAGAGACGGGTGGACAAACAAAAACCTAAAAATTCTGACAAAATGAAAGCATTGATTGTGCAAGAATGGACTGCTATCAGTCAGGATTTGGTCCAGAAGTTGATTGAGAGCATGCCAGGGAGAATTGCAGAGGTCATGAAGAAGAAGGGTCAACACTGCAAATATTGACTTGCTGCATTAACTCATTCTAACTGTCAATATAAGCTTTTGTTACTCATATGTTTGCAATTATATTTCTGTCTGTGATAAAAACATCTGTCAAACACGCACATAAAAACCAGAGGGCAGCAGATCATGTGAAAATATAATATTTGTATCATTCTTAAAACTTTTGGCCATGACTGTACACCCAATAATCACATGTGGTGAGAATGTGGGCGATGCGGCGGTCGTTTCTCAGGCACTGCAGCATGAAATCAACCATGTGCTGCAGACTCCCAACTGGCCAAGAAACGCTGTCCCCTGCAAGAGGCGTCATCTCTCCCTTCTCTGCATCACCCCACCCTTGCTCTACATACTGAATACTAGAGCATTGTGTACCTCCCTCCTCTGGAGCGATGTCTTACTCCTCCATTGACTCCTCCTCATCCTCCTCACAAAGTGTCTCCTGCCTAGGCCTTTGTGAGGAACCACATCGCTCTGACTGTCCAGAAGGTGATGGAATTTGTGACTCCTCATCCTCCACCTCTTCCAAAACCTCATCCCTTAGTGCTTGCAGTGTTTTTTGAAGCAGGCAGATAAGAGGCACAGTCATGCTGACTAGTGCATCATCTGCACTCGCCATCCGCGTTGAGTCATCAAACGCATGCAAATGTGGCAGATGTCCTTCATAGAGGCCCACTCAGTGGTGGTGAAGTGTGAACGGCGCAAATTGTGAGTTGATTGCGCCTGATGCAGCTGGTACTCCATTACTGCTGCCTGCTGCTCACACAACCGCTCCAACATATGTAACGTGGAATTCCACCTGGTGGATAGGTCACATATGATCTGATGTTCCGGAAGGCGGAATCGGCGTTGCAGAGCTGCAATGCGCGATCTGGCCATGCTGGAACGCCGCAAGTGAGCGCACTCTAGGCGGACCTTGTGCAGCAGTGCATCAAGATCCGGATAGTCCCTCAAAAACTCTGCACGACCAAGTTGAGCACATGTGCCAGACATGGTATGTGAGTGAGGTTACCTAGGCCCAGAGCTGCCACCAGATTACGGCCATTGTCACACACTACCAAGCCTGGCTGGAGATTCGCTGGCACAAACCACACGTCGCTCTCCTGCTTTATGGCATTCCAGAGCTCCTGTGCTGTGTGGCTTCGATTCCCCATTGAAATAAATTTCAAGATGGCCTGTTGACATTTTGCCACGGCTGTGCTCATATCGGTCGTAACAGCGTTCACGGGTCCATGTTGAGGTAGACCGTGATGGCTCCTGCAGCGATGATTCTGAGGAACTGGGTAAGGAAGAGGAGTCAATGTATACAGACTGGATTCCTGCAATCATTGGAGTTGGCAGAACATGTACAGCGCCACTCGCAAGATCTGTACCCGGCTCCACAACATTGACCCAATGGGCAGTGAGGGAAAGGTATCGTCCCTGTGCATGGGTACTGGTCCACGCATCGGTGGTCAGGTGGACCTTGCTCCTAGCGCATGTTTAATTTTTCCCTCCACATGCTTTTGAAGGGCAGGGACGGCTTGCCTGCTGAAATAAAAGCGGCTGGGTACGTTGTATTGTGGGACTGCCAATGCCATTAAGTTACGGAAAGTGTCAGTCTCCACCAGCCGGAATGACAGCATTTCAAGGGACAGGAGTTTTGCAATTCCAGCATTCAGAGCCTGTGCTTGGGGATGGTTTGCCGAGTAAGGCTGCCTTTTCTCCCATGCCTGTGCTACCGATGGCTGTACAGTGGCCTGGGAGTGTGAGGATGACAGGGAACTTGGTGCTGTGGGTGGAATTACACTGGGTCTCTGTACACCAGTGACAGAGGTTCTTCCATGGCGATCCTGTGAGGAAGCCGAAACAGCTGTGTGTGAGCTGGTGGAAGAGGCTCCAACATGAGCTGAAGATGTAGGTGGTGCTGTAGGTTGGCCTACGTCTCCAGTGTATCTTTGTAACTCCACCATGTGCTTGGTCCGCACATGTTTCCACATATTAGTGGTATTGAGGTTGCTGGCACTTTTACCTCTTTTGACTTTTTGATTACACAGCCTGCATTTGACATAGTAAATGTCATCTGCAACTGTGTCAAAAAAGGACCACATACTGCAAGTCCTGGGAGCGCCCGTTTTGGCTTTTGGAAGAGAACTGCTCCGAACAGGTGCCAAAGTGGAGGCTACAAGCAACCGAGTCTGCAGCCTACCTCTCCCTTCTGTTTGGACCATTGGGGGAATATCTTCCTCAGAGCTGCTCCCACCACCTTCCTGTTCCTCACGCCATGATGGGTCAAGGACCTCATCATCTCCACTAACCTCTTCAAACATCTGCTGCTGTTGGGTCGTCTGGCCAGCACCATGCGCAACAGAAACTGGCACCTGAGTCTCATCATCATCAGATGCGTTCTGCGGTGTGCTGACCATCGGCACTGGCTCACCCGCCTCTTCAGATTCAGGGAGACAAAGCAGTTGCGCATCAGTGCATACTCCCTCTTCTTCACATTCTAGAATGCTGCTTGGCTGGCCCCTCTTTCCAAGCCAACAGATTCAGAGAACAGAAGTAGAGACTGAGCTGGCTCCTGTACAGAGCTCTCTGACTGCATGGGCAATTTGGCAGGTGGTGAGGAGATAGATGGTTGCTCTTCAGTCCTCTGGTCCTGAGAGGAGGTGGAAGCAATTGAAGTAGATGCGTTAGCTGCCATCCATCCGACAACGGCTTCAATTTGTTCTTTCCGTAGCAGGGGGGTACGCCAAGCTCCTACAAAACTGCGCATAAAGGACCGTTCACGGGGAAAACTGGTGGATGCTGTGTCAATGGTGACCGCAGCAGGCACAGAATCCCCATGTCCTCTCCCTGCTAAAACTCCATGCCCACGACCACGTGCCTTTCTCCCTGCCTTCTTCATCTTGGTAGATTGATAAAGATAGGCAGAAAAGTACTAAGGCCTTAGTGTGCTTATTCTGAACAGCTGCTAACAGGTATAAGAAACACTAAGTTTATTAAGTGTGGACTACACTTTAATATCAGCTAATGTGGCCTAGCAAGTGTCAAGTGTAGTGTTTGTTGAACTTTATTAACTTTTTTGTGTTTTTCACCAAAAAAACAAAGGTTGTGATTGAGACAAAAGATGTACAATCGATAGTATCACTCACAAACTTTTTGTACCTATTACAATGCAGGAAACTAGAATGCAATGGATAAGGCTACAAAAAATAGGGTAATACTAATCTGTCTGGTCCTGCAGGTCGCAAACCAGCCGAAAGACTCCGCTATGTACTTCTATAGTGTTTGCAACCAATGTATTGGATACGGATGGAAGCGCGTCACACTAATAGATGAGAGTTAATTGAAATTGGATGGAGCAGCACCAATTACAAAAAAAAAAAGGATGAGGCAGTGACACGTGCAGCTGACTACAAACAGCGGTGGATGCAGACCAAACTGCAGCGTCACCTGCACTCACACACAGACCTTGCAGAGAGCTGTGAAAACAGCACTGGAAGGCAAAAGGAAGCTTTACACAGTGGTTTGTAAAATAGCCTGCCTACTGAACAATTCACAAAATCGCAAACTCTAACTGTCACTCAGAGTCAGAAGAGCAGCGTTCTGTCCCTAACTGAATTCACAGCAGAGTGAAACCAAAATGGCGGCGGCGCCTTTTATAGTGCATTCTGACATCATTTCAGCAGCCAATCACAGCCATGCCATTAGTTAACATGACCGCAGCATTACAGGATGTGCCCACACTTCTTAGGATTCCTCATTGGCTGAATAAAATGACACTGCCTCTCATAGCATTATGGGAACTTCCAATTCCGGTATATGATATGGCAAAAGTATCGGAACTCAGTATCGGAATTCTGATACCGCGAATATCGGCTGATACCTGATACTTGCGGTATCGGAATGCTCAACACTAGTTATAAGCTTTTATTTACATAACATGAATAAGCGACATAACTTCTGTCAGGGAGTTTACATTATAACCCAGGATAGGATCCTCTGCCACATTCTGATCACTGGTCACAAGAAAAGGTAACAAAAGCTTGATGGTGTTGCTGTTCTTCATGGCCCTGAGATCGAAAGTCACTTCCACCAAGCCTATGAAAGGAATTTAGGCCTGGTTGACGGCTTTGCCGTGGAGTTCCACTGGTCATAAGAGTTCCTTTAGCGACCAAATGCAGATATGTGGCAGGTGGCGTCTTCTCTATTCTTCATTTAAAAGCTTATCTTGGGCTCCTGTGTCCCACAGTGCTTTTACCAGGAGTCCATCTAGCTGGCACTGTATATAGCACCTTTCACTGATTAGGCTGATGAGGCTGTCTTTACTGACTGAGGAATATGACTCCTCCCAGGAGTATGACGCTAGAACTCTGCACTGGGCATTAAGAAACTGATGTCCATGTATGTCTTGCAGCTGTTGTACGTGGGAACACACTTGGAGATAGTGTTGATGCAGCTGTTTTACCTCATGTGCCGTTTTGGGGGTTTGTGGGATTTGTATTTGCTTCTGGGGCCTCCTCTTGTCGCGGTTACCAATTGCCCGCACTGGCAACCTCCTGTCTTTTAACCCAAACGACCGTGATCATTGACATTCCTTGGCATAATGTCCTTCCTTACCACATCTTAGACAATGGACACATACCGCCCTCTGATTTGATGAATGGCACACCACACAAGCCGGGTATCTTTTGTTTTGGAACCCACTCCTGGGTCTGAGAGATTCAGAGTCTGGCCTGGAACGAATCAACTCTTTCACCTCCATCAGCTCAGCTTGCAGTTCTCCTATTACTTCTTCCCAGTCAGCTATGGCTGTCCTCCCTTTTGCTGGTGGTGTAAGGTCCACTCGGCAACCGGGGGTCTCCAACTTCAGCTGACTCATTTTGGTGGTTTTAGAAGCAGAGCTGCCTCATTCATTTTTTCAATTAGGACTTCATCTAGAATGCCAGGATCTTCTAGGTACTGTTTCAGCTGTACCTTAATGTCTTTGCTGATTAAGCCCATTCCCAACGATCTCAAGAACTTCTTCTGGACTAGCCAGCATCAAACTTTTCCTCCGCCCTACATCTCTACATGCGAACAACAGTCTATCCTTAAGTTCAATCGTACTGAACAAGAAACTTTGGGTTGATTCAGTAGTGTTCTGTGAGATGTTAATGAGTCGGTGGAACAATTATGAAGGACTCTCTTCTTTATACATCATGTTCCAAATAATTATGCAAATTGGTTTTAAGTGTCATAGCGTTTTTTTTTTTTAAATGAAACCCAGGTTCTATGCTAGGGACGGGCTGCATCTCAATGGGGAAGGTGCAGCTGTGCTGGGGGAGAAAATGGCTAGAAGGTTGGAGGAGTCTTTAAACTAGGGACTGGGGGGAGGGTATTCATTTTATAGGAGGGGAAGGCAGTGCAGATAGAGACCTGGGCACAAATAATGAAATTGTGGGTGGGGGTGGCATGGGGGGTGGGGTAAGAACAGTTAATAATTTAAGAAAGAATAGAGGTACAGAGAGATGCATAAAGTGCATGTATACTAATGCTAGAAGCCTCACCAACAAAATGGCGGAATTAGAATTAATTTTGTTGGCACATAATTATGACATGGTGGGGATATCTGAGACTTGGCTGGATGAGAGCCACGACTGGGCAGTTAATTTACAGGGCGATAGTCTGTTTAGAAATGACCGTAAAAATAAGCGAGGTGGGGCCGTGTTTGTTTAGATGTAAAATCATCCTTAAAACCCATCCTGCGAGATATCTGTGAATCTAATGAAGATGTAGAGTCTCGGTGGGTGGAGATTAGGGGAAGGGGGAAAAATTATAAATTACTGATAGGGGTTTGTTATAAGACTCCTAAAATAATGGAGGCAACAGAGAATATCCTCATAAAGCAAATAGATGAAGCAGCGACTCAAGGAGAGGTCATTATTATGGGGGACTTCAACTACCCTGAAATACATTGGGGAACAGAAACCTGCAGTTCCAGCAAAGGTAATAGGCTTTTGACAACTACAGTTAGGTCCATAAATATTTGGACAGAGACAACATTTATCTAATTTTGGTTCTAGACATTACCACAATGAATTTGAAACAAAACAAATCAGATGCAGTTGAAGTTCAGACTTTCAGCTTTCATTTGAGGGTATCCACATTAAAATTGGATGAAGGGTTTAGGAGTTTCAGCTCCTTAACATGTGCCACCCTGTTTTTAAAGGGACCAAAAGTAATTGGACAATTGACTCCAAGGCTATTTCATGGACAGGTGTGGGCAATCCCTTCATTATATCATTCTCAATTAAGCAGATAAAAGGGCTGGTGTTGATTTGAGGTGTGGTGTTTGCATTTGGAAGGTTTAGCTGTGAAGGAAACATGCGGTCAAAGGAGCTCTCCATGCAGGTGAAACAAGCTATCCTTAAGCTGCAAAAAACAGAAAAAACCCATCCGAGAAATTGCTACAACTTTAGGAGTGGCAAAATCTACAGTTTGGTACATTCTGAGAAAGAAAGAAAGACTGGTGAACTCATCAATGCAAAAAGACCTGGGCGCCCACGGAAGACAACAGTGGTGGATGATCGCAGAATACTCTCCATGATGAAGAGAAACCCCTTCACAACAGCCAACCAAGTGAACAACACTCTCCAGGAGGTAGGCGTATCAATATCCAAATCTACCATAAAGAGAAGACTGCATGAAATTAAATACAGAGGGTTCACTGCACGGTGCAAGCCACTCATAAGAATCAAGAATAAAAAGGCTAGGCTGGACTTTGCTAAAAAACATCTAAAAAAGCCAGCACAGTTCTGGAAGAACATTCTTTGGACAGATGAAACCAAGATCAACCTCTACTAGAATGATGGAAAGAGAAAAGTATGGCGAAGGCGTGGTACAGCTCATGATCCAAAGCATACCACATCATCTGTAAAACATGGCGGAAGCAGTGTGATGGCTTGGGCATGCATGGCTGCCAGTGGCACTGGGTCACTAGTGTTTATTGATGATGTGACACAGGACAGAAACAGCCGAATGAATTCTGAGGTATTCAGAGCCATACTGTGTGCTCAGATCCAGCCAAATGCAGCCAAACTGATTGGTCGTCGTTTTATACTACAGATGGACAATGACCCAAAACATAAAGCCAAAGCAACCCAGGAGTTTATTAAAGCAAAGAAGTGGAATATTCTTGAATGGCCAAGTAAGTCACCTGATCTCAACCCAATTGAACATGCATTTCACTTGTTAAAGACTAAACTTCAGACAGAAAGGCCCACAAACAAACAACAACTGAAAACCACCGCGGTGAAGGCCTGGCAGAGCATCAAAAAGGAGGAAACACAGCGTCTGGTGATGTCCATGAGTTCAAGACTTCAGGCAGTCATTGCTAACAAAGGGTTTTCAACCAAGTACTAGAAATGAACATTTTATTTACAATTATTTAATCTGTCCAATTACTTTTGGTCCCTTTAAAAACAGGGAGGCACATGTTAAGGAGCTGAAACTCCTAAACCCTTCATCCAATTTTAATGTGGATACCCTCAAATGAAAGCTGAAAGTCTGAACTTCAACTGCATCTGATTTGTTTTGTTTCAAATTCATTGTGGTAATGTCTAGAACCAAAATTAGATAAATGTTGTCTCTGTCCAAATATTTATGGACCTAACTGTATGAGAGACAATTACCTTTCACAACTAGTTCAGGACCCAACAAGAGGGAGGGCACTGCTAGACCTCATATTAACTAACAGGCCAGACCGCATATCAAATATAAGGGTTGGGGGTCACTTGGGTAATAGTGATCACAAAATAATAAGCTTTCATGTATCCTTTAATAAGATGTGTAGTCGAGGGGTTACAAGGACACTAAACTCCAGGAAGGCAAATTTCCAACGGATGAGGGGTGATCTTAGTGCAATAAACTGGGACGATATCCTGAGACATAAAAATACACAAAGAAAATGGGAGACATTTATTAGCATCCTGAATAGGACCTGTGCACAGTATGTACCCTATGGGAATAAACATGCTAGAATTAGGAGGAAACAACTATGGCTAAATAGAGCTGTAAGGGGCGCAATAAGTGACAAAAAGAAAGTGTTTAGGGAATTAAAGCAAGTAGGTAGTGATGAGGCATTAAATAAATACAGAAGATTGAATAAATTCTGAAAAAAGCAAATCAAGACCGCAAAGATTGCGGCAGAGAGACTCATTGCCAGAAAAAGAAAAAATAATCCCAAAATATTCTTTAACTACATAAATAGCAAGAAACTAAAAAATGATAGTGTTGGTCCCCTTAAAAATAGTCTATGTGAAATGGTGGATGAGGATGAGGAAAAAGCCAATATGCTAAATGACTTTTTTTCAACTGCATTTAAACAAGAAAATCCCATGACAGATAACATGATCAGTGATAAAAAAATGTCTCCATTAAATGTCACCTGCTTAACCCAGCAAGAAGTACGGCGGCGTCTAAAAATCACTAAAATTGACAAATCCCCGGGCCCGGATGGGATACACCCCCGAGTACGAGTACTGCAGGAATTAAGTACAGTCATGATAGACCATTATTTTTAATCTTTAAAGATTTCATAATAACGGGGTCTGTACCACAGGACTGGCGTATAGCAAATGTGGTGCCAATATTCAAAAAGGGGGCAAAAATTGAACCTGGAAATTATTGGCCAGTGAGCTTAACATCTACTGTGGGTAAAATCCTGGAGGGTTTTTTAAGGGATACTATATTGGAGTATCTGAGGCTGAATAACCTCATGACACGGTATCAGCATGGGTTTACGAGGGACCGTTCTTGTCAGACTAATCTGATAAGCTTTTATGAAGGGGTAAGTTCCAGACTGGACCAAGGGAACGCAGTGGAGGCCGTGTTCATGGACTTCACAAAAGCTTTTGATACGGTGCCACACAAAAGGTTAATACATAAAATGAGAACAATGGGGATAGGGGAAAATATGTGTAAGTGGGTTAAGAACTGGCTCATGGATAGGAAACAAAATGGTGGTTATTAATGGAGCACACTCGGACTGGGTCACAGTTAGCAGTGGGGTACCACAGGGGTCAGTATTGGGGCCGCTTCTCTTTAACATATTTATTAATGACCTTGTAGCGGGCATACAGAGTAGTATTTCAATATTTGCAGATGAAACTAAACTCTGCAGGGTAATAAATACAGAGGAGGACAATTTTATATTACAGGAGGATTTATGTAAACTAGAAGCTTGGGCTGATAAATGGCAAATGAGCTTTAATGGGTATAAATGTAAGGTCATGCACTTGGGTAGAACAAACAAGATGAATAATTATGTGCTTATTTGTAAAACACTGGGCAAAACTGTTACTGAAAAAGACCTGGGTGTATGCGTGGACGACAAACTCACATTTAGTGGCCAATGTCAGGCAGCTGCTGCAAAGGCAAATAAAATAATAGGATGCATTAAAAGAGGCATAGATGCTCATGAGGAGAGCATAATTTTACCTCTATACAAGTCACCGGTGCGATCACACTTGGAATACTCTGTACAGTTCTGGTCTCCGGTGTACAAGAAAGACATAGCTGAACTGGAGCGGGTGCAGAAAAGAGCGACCAAGGTTATTAGAGAACTGGGGGGTCTGCAATACCAGGACATGTTATTACACTTGGGGTTATTTAGTTTGGAGAAAAGAAGGCTTAGGGGTGATCTTATTACAATGTATAAATATATGAGGGGACAGTACAAAGACCTTTCTAATGATCTTTTTACTCTTAGACCTGTGACGCGGACAAGGGGGTATCCTCTATGCCTGGAGGAAAGAAGGTTTAGTCATAATCACAGACGCAGATTCTTTACTGTAAGAGCAGTGAGACTATGGAACTCTCTGCCGTCTAATGTTGTAATGAGTGATTCCCTACTTAAATTTAAGAAGGCACTGGATGCCTTTTTTGAAAAGTATAATATTACAGGCTATATTCACTATTTCCTAGATATTGCGTTGATCCAGGGAGCTAGTCTGATTGTCGTATGTTGAGTCGGGAAGGAATTTTTTTCCCCAATGTGAAGCTTTCTGTTTGCCACTTGGTTTTTTTTTGCCTTCCTCTGGATCAACATCTTAGGGCAAGTTAGGATAGGATATGGGTTAAACTAGATGGACTTAAAGTCTTCCTTCAACCTTAATAACTATAACTATAACATTGATGGTATTGTGTCTCAGGGTTCTTTGGATCACTGAAATCAATCTCAGATACCTGTGATAATTAGTTTGCCATGTGAGCCCAATAAAAGGAAAACTGGATGTTCCACAATATTAAGCAGGCCAGAGTTTTCAAATAACATGGGAAAGAAAAAGGATCTCTTTGCTGCTGAAAAGCATCAAATAGTGCAATGCCTTGGTCAAGGGATGAAAACATTAGATATTTCCCAAACACTTAAGCGTGATCATCGTACTGTTAAGAGATTTGTGGCTGATTCTGAGCACAGACATGTTCGTGCTGATAAAGGCAGAATGAGGAAGGTTTCTGCCAGGCAAGTTCATTGGATCAAGAAAGCAGCTGCTAAAAAACCATTACAAACCAGCAAACAGATATTTGAAGCTGCTGGTGCCTCTGGAGTCCCTCGAACCTTAAGGTGTAGGATCCTTCAAAGGCTTGCTGTGGTGCATAAACCTACTATTCGGCCACTCCTAAACAGTGCTCACAAGCAGAAATGGTTGCAGTGGGCCCAGACATACATGAAGACTAATTTCATACAGTCTTGCTTACTGATGATTGTCGAGCAACCCTGGATGGTCCAGATGGATGGAGTAGTGGATGATTGGTGGATGGCCACCATGTCCCAATAAGGCTGCGACGCCAGGTGGAGGAGTCATGTTTTGGGCAGGAATCATGGGGATACAGCTGGTAGGTCCCTTTAAGGTTCCTGAAGGTGTGAAAATGACCTCTGCAAAGTATATAGAGTTTTTGACTGACAACTTTCTTCCATGGTTTAAAAAGCAGAAACGTGCCTTCAGGAGCAAAATCGTCTTCATGCATGACAATGCACCATCTCATGCTGCAAAGAATACCTCTGAGTCATTGGCTGCTATGGGCATAAAAGGAGATAAATTCATGGTGTGGCCACCATCTTCCCCTGAACTCAACCCTATAAAGAACCTTTGGTGTATCATCAAGCAAAAGATCTATGAGGGTGGGAGGCAGTTCACATCAAAACAGCAGCTCTGGGAGGCTATTCTGACTTCATGCAAAGAAATACAAGCAGAAACTCTCCAAAAACTCACAAGTTCAATGGATGCAAGAATTGTGAAGGTGATATCAAAGAAGTGTTCCTATGTTAACATGTAACTTTGCCTATTAGGATGTTTTGGAGTTAAATAGCTCTTTTGCTCAGTGAATGTGACCAAATTCCACAAATGAGCATTTTCAGTTCTTTAAAACATCTCAAATGTTTAGAAATTCTACTGTGCCTAATTATTTGGAACATTGCATTCTGAGTTTTTATTCATTTTGGAGATTATACTGTTATCATTGGGATGTTTCTTCAATAAAATTCGATGTATACTCTAACTCAGTGTTTCCCAAACTCCAGTTCTCACTGACCCCATGGGTCATGTTTTCAGGATTTCCTTTGTATTGCACAGATGGTGGAAGTATTATCAAGGCATCAGGAATTCTCTCACCTGTGCAACACTATGGAAATCCTGAAAACATGACCCGTGGGGTCCGTGAGAACTGGAGTTTGGAAAACACTGCTCGACGGGTGATGACTTTTATTAAACTGACTGTCATTTGCACCAACCACTTAGGAAAATCAGAGAAAAATATAATTTGCATAATAATTTGGAACATGGTGTAGTGCCCTTTTAAAATCATCTTCAACTGTGGTAGGGTCAATTGACTTTTCATCTCTAGCATAATGCGGAGGTTCAGTCCTGGGCTGATCGTTTTTCACCACCCCCTCAATTATCTCATCTGGCTGGTAACCTTTCAATAATCCTGCACTGATCTGGTGCAACAAGTTCATATAAGACAGTTTCTCTTTCTGCTCACACTCTCCAATCTGTCCCAGGATCTTGAACTCTTTCCTTATGGTGTTATGGAAATTTAATTAGGATAAATCTATCCTGCAGTGTTTGCTGCTTCTGTTCCCAATTTTCTATTTAATGTCTTTTTGAGCGCTCAGAACGAAATGAGGACCGTCCACACGGAAGTGTCAGTATAACAGTTCGTCAAAGACCACAGTTTATTATTCATTCAAGGTTTTATATGTATACAAAAAGGGGCTGGTTAGTCAATTAACATACAATTAAAAGCTGCTAGATTATTGGCTGTTCTAGTGTAAGTATGATAATTATGATAATTATATTAAAAGGGGCTGAAGTTGCAGATTTATTGTTTTTGTTCTTTGCCCTAGCTTTCTTGCATGACTAGTAAAGAAAACAATAGATATCTATTAAGACTTTCTGTACTTGTTCCTTATGAAGGCCAGGGTCGTCTTTAACGACTGATTATAGCTGGCATCAGCTTTCTGCATAGATATGTGTGAGCACAGGATTTTTAGCAAGTGAGATCTATCTAACTGTGAATGCATATATATGAATATACTTTGAATATATATGGAATACATATATATTTCCATGACAGTCCCCCCTTAGATACCACTTGCCCTAAAAACCTGCTCCTGTCCCAAAGCGCTGCAACTCTTTTGTGCTGCCGGCGGGTTGAGATATGCCTTGTGCATGCCTCCCCCACCGAATACAGACTTTTCGCAAATGGGTGGTCAGGAGGACTGTCCCTGTTGGGGGTTTATGTGTTTGCAATCATAGTCTCCTTATTTAACTGCATGTTCAGAAAAAACGTGTATATTCTTCATCAGGTAGGTCATCAGTCTGGTCAGTCAGAGCATCCACGACATCCTTCATGGCTTAGGTGTCTCTCCTGGTACGGGAGCTTCCTTGCAATGCGATACGTGGATCCAAGCAGGTTTTCCCTCTAGATACACAGAGGTTGGTGTCATCTGGGGCTCTTGGACAGGACCATTAAATCTGGCAGTGAAGAGAAAAACTCGAGAATGGACATTAGTTTTTGACCAATTCAATTACATAAGCAAACAAGATATCATTTTGCATATTCTGCTGCTGAGGGAAAAATGCACCTAACTTGGGACTAGACCCAAACAAACTTTCACATGGTGACAGCTTTTCTGGGTCTCTGGGAGTGTGCCTTACGCTAAACAGTGCAATTGGGGGTGTGTCTCATGCCATGGTTTGCGTGTCTCTTGGGCAATTTTCAGCATCCTATTCTTAAGTGTTCCGTTCAGTCTTTCTACCTTCCCGCTGCTCTGGGGGTGGTAAGGAGTGTGTAGGCCTAAATCTGACCCTACTGCTAACCAGATCTCTTGTGTCAGATTTGCTGTGAATGCGGGTCTCTGATCACTTTCTGTCATTTCTGGAACCCCGTATCTGCACACTATTTTCCGAAAGTAGCTGCTTTGCAGTAGTCTTTGCAAACTTGGAACGCTTCTGTCCATCTTGAAAATACTTCTTTGACCACAATGGCGTATTTGAATCCTTCACTTGGTGATATCTGGATGTGGTCTATCTGGATCCTCTGAGGCTGGTAGAGTGGTCTTGCCAGATGAGGTGAGGGGGACTTTCTTCCACACGTCCATGGCTTGCATTTGCCGCAGGTCAGACAGCTGCTGGTGAATTTGGCTGTTAGGTGGAGATCCCTGAAGCGAACCAGTAAGCACCAATCAGATCGTTCATCTGTGTCTTTGATATGTAGGTGTGGGTCCATGTGCCCATTGGACCACCATAGGGTGCATACTTTGTGGTAGGCAGAGTTTGAAGTCCATTATTGATAGCCTTCCTTCTTCACGTGTTGCTTTTTTCGCATTCAGCTCTTCTTCTCCTTTTGGAGCTTGGTCTTGCAACTTCTTGAGCAGATCCCAGGACGTCTTTTTGTCAGGTTTCTTGTCTTCAGTCGTCATGTAGTAGCCGTCCGGCTCTACGACCTCTCCCACTTCTCCATGTTGTCTTCCTTTGGCTGCTTCTTTGGCTGCCATGTCCGCCATGTTATTGCCTCACGCCTCTTCTGTTTTCAGTTTTCCATGCACTTTGATTTTTCAAATTGCCACCATTTTGGAAGTTGGAGTCCACCCAGCAGGTCCCTGAAGGCTCCATAATGCTTCACGGTTGTCCCGTTTGCTGTGATGAAGTCCCTTGTAGCCCAGATGGGCCCAAAGTCATGTGCTATGCCATGCGAGTACCTGTAGTCGGTGTAGATGTTTGCAGTCTTGCCTTCTGCCATCTGGCAGGCCTTCATCAGCGCTATCAGTTCTGCTTCCTGGGCTGACAGGCTAGGTGACAGACTTCTGGACCACTGCACTTCCTGTGTGGAAACTTCTTCATCATCTGCAAATCTGGAGGCATCAAAGTAGAGGATAAATTCTGTAAATTTTGTTCTGGAAAGTCCATATTGTATCCCGCCTTGGGAGTGGGAGTAGAGTAGCCGGGATGAGGACTGTATGTCTGGAGACGGTGACATTATGAGACAAAGGCGATAGAGGCGCCACAAAGATGCCTGGCGGTGGGGAGATTATTGCTGGTTGAGCTTGATTGAAGATTGCCAAGATGTCGTGTGGAGTGAGAATTTCCAGTGGCTGTCCAAGAGTGATGTCAGCAACCTTGTCCAGGAAGGTGTGTGCTGCAGATACTGCCATCAGGCAGGAGGGTGCTCCTCTTGCAACTGGATCCAAGCGGGCTGAGAGGCAGCCTAAAAGTCTCTGTTTTCCCTCGTGAATCCGTGTCAGGACTCCAGTAGCATGACCTTCTTTCTTCCATCAGGTAGACGGAAAGACTTCTCGTAGTCAGGTAGGCCTGGTATTGGCGCTGAGACTGTGGAGTTCTTCCAATCTCCTGAATGAGTTGAAGGCTGCGTCCCATAGAAGGAGCGGGGTTGCGTTGATGCAAGCGCACAGAGGCTGCATTAGGACTGAGGCATCAGGGATCCAGGTTCTGCAATACGACACTAGACCAGGGAAGGCCTGCAGCATTTTTGGAGTTGTTGGGGGAGCCATCTTCTCCACAGTGGTCTTCCAGTCATTTGACAGGTGTTTCGTCTGGTGGGCAATACAATGTCCCAGGGATGTAACTTGCTTCTGACATCACTGGACTTTGTTCTTCCAGACCTTGCATTGCTGTTCTTCCAGGTAGAGTAGGAGAGACAAGGAATGGACTGTGCAGGTATCGATGTAAACCACACAAAAGAGAAGGTCATTCACATGTTGTAGAAGAGTGACTTTTGCATATTCTGCAATCCAGTTGAAGAGAATGGAGGACATTGTCTAGGTGAAACTTGAAGGGCTTGTTCTGAGTACCTTGAGGCAACACTGTCCATATGCACTGCACTGGTGCGTGAAGGCAGGCCTCCAGGTGGAGGGGAAACACTGAAGAAGGCACTTGCCAGGTTGATCACCATGAATACCGTTGCGGTGACTGGGACTTTTGAGAGCAAAGTGTGACGGTTCAGCACTGTTGGGGTTTCAAATACCGTAGCCTCTTTCACGGCCTCCAGGCCTTGCACCATTCTGAACTCAGTGGGGTTTACAGGCTTTTTTTTCACTGTGGAAAGCTGGGATTGATTCCGATGGGCGAGGCAGCCCAGTTTGGCCTTGTCCTTCACTATGCGGCAGGGGACTCCCATCTCCCGGCACAGAGCTGGCAGGAAAACCTACTAGGATCCACATCATGAGAGATGACGACCAGCTGGCTTTCTTGTTCTCCACCAAGGCAGTGACTGTGTTAGCACCTGCTCCGGTCACAGGGGGTCTTCTTGTTGGGACGTCTCCTTCACCGGCTGCTTTTTTCTCAGCACAGGCCATCAGTTGTTTCTTTTTCTCCAGCTCGGTCTCAGGTCAGTATTTGTGCACAAGTTTGAATAGCTGAGTGGCCTTTTGCCAATCTAGGGCCTGGGTGAACTGGTTGATTGCAGGGGGCACCTCCTGGTGTTTGCAAAAGATGAAACTCTGGCGTTGGAGCCGGATGAGGTGTTGCCATTCCATGAAGCGAGTAGGGTCCTTCTTGAGTTGAATATCCTGGCCAATGTCAAAGTTCTCAGGCCGTCTTCTTAGGTGAGTTCACTTAGACCTTCAGTTGGTCAGAGACATCTTGACTCTGGGTGATGGAGTGGCTTTTCTGGTACTATGTCCAGCACCTCCTGTGATAGGTCTGCAGTGTGGTTGTTTAAGGTTTCTTCTTGGGTCAGGGGTGAAGAAAGTGTCATGGTCTCATCTTCCTGGAACACTCTGGTCGCTTTCAGCTTCTGCAGTAGGTCCACTCCCAATAGGTTGAGGGTGCAGGTCTTTGACACAACAAACTGGGACATGATGGAGTGTTCTGGCTGAGTCCACACGCTCAGGGGCTTCATAATCTGGAAATGTCTGACTTGACCATCAATTCCCATGCAGGACGCAGAAGATTCTGATAGATAGGTGAGGTTGCGGAGTTCCACAAGAAAAGATCTGACTACGTCATCCACTCTCAGGATATTGGTCCCACTGGTGGGGTTCCCTGTGGACTTGGTGTGCTCCTGTCCTATGGACGGGGTTCTTCCCTGCTTTCTGTGTTTCTTCTTCTTCTGGGCGAAGTCGGTGTTCTGCACCGGTTCCGGAAATGACCAAACTCGCCACAGTTGTAACACTGGAGATCCCTTCTGTCCCGGCGGGACTCAATCCTTTTTGCTACTGCAAGCAGGGTATCCATTGCTATTGACGTGTACTCAGGCCTCTACTACCAGTGGTTTCCTGATTGGTTCTCTCAGTCCATGCACAAAAGCCTGTGCCAACATCCGTCTGTGTGTCTGATCATGGGTAATGAGGCCCAAATCTTGAAACACTTGCATCACTCTGTCATGGAACTTCTCCACAGACTCTGTCTTGTCTTGACTCATGTCATGTATACTGAGAGTTTGTCCTGTCAGTCTGCTATTGGCCCATTCTCTGAGCTGCTCAATTAGCTTTGGTCCTGTCTCCCAGGCATACGCATCTAACTCTGCTGGAAGCTTGAAGTGTTCTCTCATAATTGGCCAGAATGCATCACCTGCTTTTATTTCCATTACGGTCCAGAGATCAATCCAGGCTGCTGCATACGTTCGCTGAATCTGCTGCATTTTTTGGCAAAATGGCATGGGGTGTATCCCTGGGTCTGGCAGCATACTGATCACCTGGCTTGGGATGAAGGGCTCATAGGATGGTGCCTCTACCTGTCCCTGCTCTATTGGTGCTTGTGGGTTTTCTTCCCTAGTATTGGGTAGCATGTATGACGTTGTGTCTTCATCTTCATCAGATGAGAAGTGACATGGTGTGCTTGGTGCATATACTGGGTGAGATTTGGGCTTAAAAGTTGTCTTGCTGCATGGGGATTTCCCTCTTCCTTGCTGAGGCTGCGGTGGATCAGTGTCATGGTTCCATGCTGGCAGCCCTGCTCGGCACTAAGGTTCCTCATTTGTGTCTGTAGCTACACCTCCCCCTGTGAAGCCATGGCTGTGGGCTCTGCTAGCTATTGTGTCTGGGGGCTACCTGCAGCGTTTTGTGTAGGGAGATTTGCACTTTCTTCTCCTGATATAATGACTGGCAATGTTTGTACTGTGCTTGGGATAGACAGGTTGCCCTGTGCTGGAGGCACTGAATACAGGGACACCACATTGCTTTGATTGGGCGTTGACCCAGTTGATAACGAAGTAGAAAAAAGAGGAAGAGAAGGGAGGTGTGAGGGAGGAGCGGTGGGATGTGCCTGAGAGGAGGAGGAAGAAAATGGATGTGTCAGAGATGTGAGGGAGGGGAAAGAAGGAATGATAGGGAAAGAAGGATAGAGAGGGATGGCAGCGTGGAAAGAGGAGAAAAGTCTGAAGAAGAAGGAGAAAGGGACTGAGAGAAGAAAAAGGAGAGGGTGTCCCCCCTGTGGCTCTTGAGAGGGGACCGTTGAAAAAAAAATGCCTTCTCCCTGTGGAGAGAGGCGGGGAGCGTTTTGTGGTGTTGGAGAGTACTGTTTTCCTGATTTATCAAACCCAAGCAGGTTCTGTCAGAGTCTGTCACATGTTCAGAGGGTTGGGTAGATTTCTGCAGGGCTGTTGTTAAGGCTTTGAATTGTTCTTTCAATTCCTGTAGTTGTCTGCTGAAGGAGATTCCCACTCTTGGTAATTGGTGCCGCCACTCCATCTTCCAACTTCAACCCTGTTAGAAACTGTGCTAGCTCCTGGAGGAACATCCTCATGACATATTCAGCTTCTATCTCCCCCAGCTCATCCATCTGTGTATTAATGGCAACTACAAGTTGTCTGCGGGAGCGTGCTTTGTAGATCTGTTCTTCTAACATCTTTATATGTTCTGCCACTGCTCTCAATTCTTCACATGTTAACTGAAGAAGCAGTTCATTGATCCTGTCCATTTGTATTTCCACATTCATTGCTGCTGGTGAGTTTTCTTTAGGGCTGGTCCCCTTTAACTGGTGTAGCAGAGTTGAGTTGAGCTGCTGTGCTGCTTTAGGGTTGGTCTCCTTTAACTGGTGTAGCAGAGTTGAGTTGAGGTGTGTATTTCCAGTCACTTTCCTTTTTCACTCTACACGCTAATTCCCGCTCAGAGTTCCCCGTACGGGCCACCAATGTTACATGTACGCCGCTAGGTTCAGATAGGGGCGAAACAGGTCTTATTAATTCTTTGGAACTCTGGGGAACCGTTACTCAGGGTGACCATGTACTGCAGCTTCCTCAAGCACAAGATTTATCCATCCATGTCACAACAGCACATTCAGTACAATTCAAGTCTCTTAAGCACAGGCTTTATAACAGTACAGCTGTTTCTAAAGGGTATGCCACACTAAACAGCGTCGCTAACGAGATCGCTAAAAAACGTCACTATTTAGCGATCTCGTTAGTGACGTTGTTGTGTGTGGCATGTACTAGCGACGTGGCCCCTGCTGTGATCTCGCTCATCGTTCACTAGCGTTCTGGACCCTATTTTTATCATTGGCGTCCCGCTGGTGAGCTTATATCGCTGTGTCTGGCACCTTTTGTGAGCGATGTTGTGAGCGATGTACACTGTTTTGTACCGCCAAAGTCGTTAAGGAGATCGCTAACCGCTTATGCGACGTTAACGAGATCGCTAAGTGTGGCAGCTACTAGCGACATTAAAACAATCACAAAAACGATCGCATTAGTATGCGTCGTTATTGTGATCGTTAGCGGGAGCGTTTAGTGTGGCAGTACCTTTAGAGGCATATTGACTAACAGCCTCTTTTGTTAGCACAGTTCAGCACAGATCAAGACTTTTTACAAAGGCACAGCAGTACCCAGCATTTCTGCTAGCACAGGAACATGGAGGAGGAATGGAGGATTTGCTGAGGGAGATTATCCCTGTAACACAACTTCTTATTGTACTTATCTTCTTGCTCCTGATAGACTTTCTCAAATCGCAGTATGGGGGTAGCCCAGCTCCACTCTGTAATGGAATCCTGTGTCCCTAAGGTTCACTTGCCAGAAGGTATTTGAGAGACAGATCATACACAACTCATCTCTTTCGACTGCTGCCAGAATGTAAACAAGTTTCCTACAATCCCCCTGGGGCTCTGCTAACCACTCCCTGTCTCCTGTGACTGTGTTAACTCCACTAGTTGCTGGATGCTTTTGAAGCAACAGCAGTTAGCACTATTTCTGCATGTCACATATAGTCACATTTAAAGCTACAGTCACTATGCGGCTGTTACATCATGTTGTAAAGTTAAGTTACAAGCAGAGCTGCACTCATGATCCTGTTCTTATATTAAATATTAAACTCCATTCACTTCCAGCGTTGCAGTCTCTGTTCTGCTGTTACATCATGTCTCATACTCCAGTCACATTCAAAGCTGTAGGGACATCTATATACAACTTCACAGTATACCTCACAGTGAATATAACAACCTAACACTATATACACTCTATCTTTCCTTTGAATTTTTTTTCTATCTTTGTGATTCTTGGGCATTATGTTTTGGCTTGAATTGAAGGCATTTTTTTAAAAAAAAATTGATTTATTTGAGTAAAATGTAGGCCTGCCTATCCATGATATTTGGTCCAGTTGTCTAGAAAAAAATGGAAGAATAGGTTGAAATCGCTGCTTTATAGCATCACTTGGAACCATAGCTGACTATCCCACCCATACTCTACAGTCTCTCCTAAATCTTGGACCATAGAATCCACCTAAATAACAGCCTTAGCAAATGAAATGTTGATTAATGCCAAAATGCTTCTGGGATTTAGTGACATCTACCTACCATCTAGCAATTTTCCTGCTGGCTGCCTACAGCATTTTTATACAGATGTTTCATTGACCTCACATCACCTCTCTCAAAGGCTATGATGGTGCTGAGCTAGATGGCAATGGAGGCTGGAATGGATTCCTGCTCTTGTCTTGTACGCAATGATAGTGGGAGATGGCTCTGTAAGTTGTAGCCTTGTAAGCTTGTAAGATGTTAGGAAATGATCAGGCTACCACTCGGACAACCAATTACAGATGTTCCATTGACCTCACACCTCCTCTCTCAAAGGCTATCATGGTGCTGAGCAAGATGGGAATGGAGGATTGGGCGGAGGTCTATTCTAGGAGGATTCCCTCTTTTTTCTCGTATGCAATGATAGTGGGAGATGACTCTGTAAGTTGTAGCCTTGTAAGCAATCAAGTTATACTAATGAATGAAATTTATATGCCAAAATGCACCATACATAAAATCCAAACTGAATTTGGAATTCTAAATACAAATGTTAATAATTCATGACATCTATTTTCTAAAGCAAAAACTATCTACTGAAAACAGTAATTCACTAGCTTAAGCATGAAAAGAACATAATAAGCTTTACCGGCATATGGACAATGCAAAAACTTTCATATTTAAACACAGTTTTAACATCTGCTCTAATGCCATTAAGCCCTTTAGAATTAAAGATGATAAATGTGAAAAACGATTTAGTACAGCTTCTTGCCAGATAAAAATCAAATATTACAAATAGACTACAAAAATGATCTGTTCCTGACCAACATAGAAAATGCAGTTTGTTTGTGTACTTAGATATTTGTAGCAGTATAGAATGTACATTTATGCATACAGTAATATTCTAGCAAATTAATCCCTAATTGATACAATCTATATTTTTTTATTTTTTCAGATATAACTCTTTATATTTTTTGTTGTTTTAAGAATAGTTACGTCTTGTGCTTTTTTTTTATCAAGTTATATTTTTAAAAGCACAACATAAACTGTATAACTTAGTGTTTTATGCGTATTTCTTTTTAAACACTATGAATAGTAAGATTTTAAATGGGTACTATCAGTATAATATTTTCAGTATGTAGTTTAGTGACCGCCAAAGCCAGTGTTAGGGGCAGGCATATCAGGCAGCTGCCTCTTGCCCCCTGCTCCAACAGGGGCTCCCAGTCAATGGCCACTATGGGTCTTGTGTGTAAGAGGGGCCAGGCGCTGCCCCCCACATCGTGCCTTCAACTTGAAAGTTGAAAGCAGTGATGGAGGAGAGAGTGTCATGTGATGCTCCCTCTCCCATCAATCCCCTCTGCCTCTGACTCTGCGTGTGTCAGCAGTGGAGCTGATAAGACTCTGAGATGCTCTGCAGAAGCCAGAGCAGTGGGAAACAAGGAGAGGTAAGTGTTATGTGTGTGTGGCTGCACTATACTGTGTGTGTGGGGGGAGCTGCATTATACTGTGAGTGGGGCGCTGCTTTACACTATCTGTGGAGGGACTGCACTATACTGTGTATGTGGGGGCTGCATTATACTGTGAGTGGGGGCTGCACTATACTTTGTGGGGGCTGTATTTTACTGTGAGTGGGGGGCTACATTATATTGTGTGTGGGGGACTGCACTAAACTTTGCTTGTGGGGGCTGCATAATACTGTGTGTGTGGAGGGGGCTGCAATATACTCTATGAGGGGGGCTGCAGTATACTCTTTGAGGAGGGCTGCATATACTCTGAGTGGGCTGAGTAATGCTCTATTAGGGGGCTACATTATACTGTGTGTGGTGGTACATTATACTCTATGAGGGACTGCATTATACTCTGAGGGGGTTCTGCATTATACTCTGAGGTGGGCAGCATTATACTCTAAGAGGGGGCTGCATTATACTCTATTAAAGAACATGGTTAGTGCATTATACCATATGTACTATATGGAACCTGCATTATACTGTATTGAGGACTATCTCTCCCCATCATTCTTCCTCAGCCGGAGTAAAGAGGCCGGAAAACAAGCGTCGAACAACTTCAATATTGTTGATCACTCGTTTAACAGCCTGAACTCAGCGCATGTAAATATGACAGAAATGTTTTTGTGTGATGGTGCAATATGTGAGCATTTGGGGCTCCACTTTAAACTTTTGCCCAGGGCCCCACTTTGTCTTAAACTTGCCCTGGTGACCATTACTAAAAAAATTAAACAACTTGAAATATACAAAAATCATTCAAATCCAACAATGTCCAAGATTTCAGCTAACAAAAATCTTAAACATTTGTTTGGATTTTTCTGGCCATAAAAAACACCAAAAAACACATTTTGCATAACTTCGAGTTGTTCAAAAAATCTTCCACATTTAAAGGCGTTTTACTCCAGAATAGGAAATGGGACCAACGTAGGGTTTTTATGGGGATTGGGATTAGGATTATTAGTACAGTACATTATTAGCAGAGGTGTAGCTAGGGTTTTGGTTTACGGGGGGCAAAAATTCTGAGCGTGCCCCTAACCAGAGAACCTCAGCAAACGACCATGCTGTTGCCAAAAATAATCTATATATAAAAAGACCAATATTGATATCACCGCCATATGGTCAGTGGTAAATAATACCAGTCCTACAGAACATATCATAGATTACAGCAGAGTTACAGATAATAACTTACCGCTGACGTTCTTTCTGATGGAAATGTTCACTTTACCCGTTGTGAGACAGTGAGACTATGTGTGTTGAATGGGGTGTACATTTCACCTAGATACTTTGCTGACTGGTATAAGGGAAATGTATGGCTTTGTAAACCTAGTGGTAGAGAAAGGTCACTACACCTTACATTCAGTACACACTTGCAGCTGAGGCCTGAAACCACTCAGCTGTTAATTAGGAGACCAGAAGTAGGTGTCTGCGAACACAGACAGAGAGCTCACTTAGTCTGGACAAGGAGTCCAGGCACAAGAAGGAGTCTCCAGGAGTATGAGCTGTCTCAGTCTGGGTGCTCGATGTAACCCGGACACAGGAGTAGTCTCTGTGAGAATCCATGCGGATAGCTGATAAATAGGAGGGGAGCTCTCTCAAGTCTGGACGTTGGATATGCCTTTAGACACAAAGAGGAGCCTCTGCGAACCTCCATGCTGGTAACCGCTGAACATATGTGTTGTTTTGGGGACAGGCTGCTAGAGTCTGGACCCGGATAGATAGGGAAATCTATCTAAGTGTAGTAAGTGGCTGGACAAGCCCAGGGCTTATGTTTATGATTTGGTTTTGCTTATGTTCTGTTTGCTGTGGACTTTAATAAAACTGGTTGCGGCCAGTTTTTACCAGAACTGCTGTCTGTGAATGAACTGTTTCCGTGCCACTCCGTCTACCCGGACGGCGATCCCAGAGCTATATCCCCTGAAAAGCTTACAATTGGTGCTGGAATGTGCGTGCAGCACAGTGGCGAGAGACAGCAATAAAAGGTGAAGTCTGTTGAAGCAGCAGCAGAGAAAGAAAAAAAAAAAGTGTGTCAATAAAGGAGAAACGTCTGTTGGAGCAGTCTTAAAGAGACAGTGGCCCTAATAGAGTTTGCAGAGAAAAAAAAAAAAAAAGTGTCTGCACAGCAAGGCTGAATTTTCTGTGGAAAAGACTGTGGAGTGTGTATGTCTTGAGTGAAGACTGCCGTTGTTGAGACAGAGAAGTCTGACAGCATGGATGACAGCATGGAGGTGCTGTTTGAACAAATGGCGCAAGTTAATGTGCAACATAAGACTGCCGTGGTTGAGACAGATAAGTCCGGCAGTATGGAGAGAGCTCGTTGAGTACCTGGTCCAGGCCCAGCGAAGCATGCAGCAGAGCATGGAGCGGCAGCGCCTGCAGCACCAGCAGCGCATGCAGCAGGCCCAGCAGCAATTCCTGCAGCAGCAGCAGGAGAATAACCAGTTGTTTTTTGAGCAGGTTGCAGCACTACAAAAGACTTGCAGCGCATCGTCCCAAAGTAATGTTGCAAAGTCACCTGCATTGTCCGCTGTAAAGAAGGCGGTAAGACGGTCCCTGAAAAAGATGACACCTCGTGACGATGTGGAGGCATATTTCACTAGGTTTGAGGGACTGGTAGAGAAGGAGAATCTGCCCCTATCTGAATGGGCCATGATGGTCGCACCCTATCTGACTGGAGAACCCCAAAGGGCCTATGCTGACCTGAGCGAGCAGGACAGCCAAGACTATGCAAAGCTGAAAGCGGAGATTCTTCCCCGGCTGGGTGTTACGGTGGCAGAGGAGTCCATGACTGGAGATGCAGTTGGGAGTCTGCCGTCGGCAACCCTGCTCATGGGGGAAAGGGGGTGATAGTGGACCGCTACACCCGCGCACGTCCTCCTGAGGTACAGCCGGAGGTCGGACAACGAGACCACCAGGACGCCACTCGTCTGGTCAGCCTGAGGGAGAGGGCCTCCGCTACCAAAGGCTGCCTCCGTGACCAGCCGTCTGAGAGGTCGTCACTTCAGAGTTCCTGGACGCCGAACTCTCCCGGTAAGAGCGTTCCAGCTGTTGGGGACATGGGGTGTGCTGATAAGCGGGTTCAGGCCCGAGGGGACATATGGGTGGGAACGTGTGATGGACAGTGTTGGAGATGTCGTGAAATTGCAGCCAACTGTCCAATAGAGGGGGAGCCTATGTGTTGTGATGTTGGCGGATCCCTCTCTCCCTGCGCAGAGCCTGTGTGTGTGTCCACCTCAGCCGAAGAGACTGGACCACAGGGGTCCCCGGTGGTTGTAAATGACTGCCCAGCACAGGCCCTCTTGGACTCAGAGAGTCCAGTGACTTCCGTATGTGACAGCCTGATTGATAGGGACTTCATCCCTGATAAACACCTGAGTGTGGTGTGCATCCATGGAGACACCAAAGTCTACCCAGAGACTGCCGTGGACTTGATCCCCAAACGTGGGGAGGTTTCATGTGAAGTGGGGGTAGTGAAGAACCTGGTGCACCCCGTCATATTGGGTAATGACTTTCCCCGGTCTAAGGATCTCTGGGGGAAAAATGTTTCTGATGGACAGTGTGATGAAGCTCTTACTGAGGGTGCGCAGTCCCGATGGGCGGAACACAATGCTAGTGGGCTGTTAAACTTATGTGATAATGATGATGATGATGATGATAATGATAATGATGATGATGATCATGATAATGATGATGACCATGATAATGATGCTGATGCTGATAATGATAATGATGATCATGATAGTGATGATGATACTGATCATAATCATGATAATGATATTGATAGTGATGATGACTGTGATAGAGATGAAATTCCTTTGCAGGTGATGGTGGGAGACGAGGATGGTGGTTCTCGGGAACCGAGTGTCCCTGACTTACCTGTGTCCTGTGACAATTTTGAGAGTGAACAATGGCGAGACCCCACTCTTAAAACGGCACAGGAAAATATAATTGTTCTAAATGAGGTTTCCCAAGAGCCTGGCTCTGAGGAGAGGTTTCCTCATGTTGCCATAAACACTCACCTGTTGTATAGGGACACTGAAGTCCAGGGAGAGGTCGTGAGCCAGCTCCTAGTACCTGAGCTATATGGAAGTATAGTGCTGGGGTTGTCACATAGTCACATACTTGAGGGACCACCTGAGGGAAACCAGGGACCAGATGGTGAAGTTAATGTTGTGGATGACATGTTAACTAAGGTTCCAGATCAAGATGTGAATGAGAATGAATTGTATAACCCTGACAGTGAGCAGGATGTGAATGAAAATTAAGTGTATAACCCTGAAAGTGAGCCAGATGTGGCTGAGAAAAAGGGGTCAGACAGGGATAGTGGTAGTGATAGTGAATCATCTGATGACAATCAAGCAACCAGTGCAAATGAGGAAGGCATGGTAGCAGAGGAGGTTGAGAGTCCTGAGAGGAAGGCTGATGCTGACCTTGCAGCCGGACAGAAGATGGCATCTGAAGATGTTTTACAGTTGGCCGGTTCCCTGGCGAAGACTAAGGTGAAAGGAGGAGAGCTGAGCTTTAAAGGCAGGACTCTGAAACTGAACACAGCCCAAGTAGATGCTGTTGGAAATGTGAAGTTACCAAGGTATGGTGTGGATCTGTATCGTGCCAAGGACTCTGAGGGAGATGCTGCAGAGGTGGAAAAAGCCATAGAAGTGGTAGTCACCAAGCCAGATGCCTCATCAGAAGCTGAGGTCTCAAGTGAAGCTGTGAGGAACAAGACTGAAGATATGGGGACTGACTCTGTCCAGGAATCTGTTTCTGCCGAAGACAGCGGCGTGGACGGGTTACGGTTCGGATCAGTAGCTGCAACTCGTGAAGCTCAGGCTGGAAGTTCGGCGCCCGGAGCCCCAGCAGTGTTCCCGAGTGACACCAAGGATCTGGATAAGTCACAAGATGAGATTTTGAGACATCAGGCTGGCGTTGGTGAGCTCAAGCGCACTTTCATGGAGTCTACATCGGAGCCACGTCCCAACAAATGGGAAAAGCGATGTGTCACTCCGTTGCCGCTGCAGACACACGGGAGCTCAGATGGGATGCAGAACGTGGTGGAAGAGAAGAATCCGGCGGGTTCTGAGTATACAGATGCAGCTATCAAGGAGAACTTGAAAGCCGGAATAAATGGAAATATTGGAGACCATAATGATGTGACTGAAGAGGTAGAATGAAAGACTGACGGTAGGGCTTCTGAGCATGTTCTACCAGAAGAGCCTGAAGAAGGGGCCGAAGACATAAAAGACGTCCAACAGGTACCAGATGAATTGATGACTTCTCAGAAAAAACTCCAAACTGTGATGAAGGAGTGTGATGAAAGCCATGAGCATCTTCGTGAGAAGGTCAATGAAGTAAAAGGAAGGATACAGGGAATCTCTTCGTTGCAAGAGCAAATGCTGCTCAATAAGTCTAAGGCTCTATATAAGAATGCTGTTGTCACGGTAGAACATTACAATTCAGCTGGAGACTTAGCGGATGAATTATGTGTACTGCAAAAGAAAAACGATCAGCTCCTTCTACAGTGCCAATCATTTGAACAGTGTAGCTTAAAATGGTCAGAGACCATGGCAGAGGAGCTTAAGGTCTGTGAAATAGACTTTATGAGTCAACCGATATTCAAGAAAATAGATGTGCTAAAGAGGGTTCAAGGGGAACTAGAGAAAAGTGAAAAACCCCCTATACCTTCTGTGATAGTTGGTGACACATGGTCAGTGCACCAAGGACAGGAGGTACGTGAGGTTCTGAGGAAGAGTCAGCAGAAGTGTTCTGATGTGCCGGGTCGTACTTCTCTGGCCAGGCACTATATCGAAACTGAGCCCGGCCCTAAGGTCAAGATGAAACCGTGCAGGATACCCGAGGCCCGCAGAGAGCATAGGCCTGGGAGGGTACAGGGTAGTGCGGATGCTTCAGATGAAGAGAAAGCTGATGTTGGCTATGGCTCAGGTGAAGATACAGATGACAGTAGTGAAGATGAAGCTGATGAGGGCCATGACTGGTCCAGAGTTCACTGTCTCTTTTGGATTGTTGACCAGCCCTCCGGTCTGGATGACCAGCCCTCCGGTCTGGAGAAGAGGGGGGGGATATGTGAGACAGTGAGAGTATGTGTGTTGAATGGGGTGTACATTTCACCTAGATACTTTGCTGACTGGTATAAGGGAAATGTATGGCTTTGTAAACCTAGTGGTAGAGAAAGGTCACTACACCTTACATTCAGTACACACTTGCAGCTGAGGCCTGAAACCACTCAGCTGTTAATTAGGAGGCCAGAAGTAGGTGTCTGCGAACACAGACAGAGAGCTTGCTTAGTCTGGACAAGGAGTCCAGGCACAAGAAGGAGTCTCCAGGAGTATGAGCTGTCTCAGTCTGGGTGCTCGATGTACCCCGGACACAGGAGTAGTCTCTGTGAGAATCCATGCGGATAGCTGCTGAATAGGAGGGGAGCTCTCTCAAGTCTGGACGTTGGATATGCCTTTAGACACAAAGAGGAGCCTCTACGAACCTCCATGCTGGTAACCGCTGAACATATGTGTTGTTTTGGGGACAGGCTGTTAGAGTCTGGACCCGGATAGATAGGGAAATCTATCTAAGTGTAGTAAGTGGCTGGACAAGCCCAGGGCTTATGTTTATGATTTGGTTTTGCTTATGTTGTTTGCTGTGGACTTTAATAAAACTGGTTGCGGCCAGTTTTTACCAGAACTGCTGTCTGTGAATGAACTGTTTCCGTGCCACTCCGTCTACCCGGACGGCGATCCCAGAGCTATATCCCCTGAAAAGCTTACACCGTCTTTTCCATCTGGCCCAGACCAACATAACAACTCCTCCATCCAGGACTCGACTGCAGAGATTACAACAAAGACACGTTTCACTTCTCATATTTTCAACTGTCACGGACACCTATTGAACTATTCTCAACCTGCACAAACTCCTCATCCGGCTGATACCCCAATACTGAACCACTGCTGCCATATGTGTCCCTATAACTGCACCTGATTTCCCCATTACTGAGCCGCTGCTGCCATATGTGTCTCTATTACTGCACCCCATATCCCAATACTGAGCCGCTGCTACTGTATGTGTCCCTATTACTGCAACTATTGTGTGGTTCTCTGTGCCCTTTCAATTCTAAAGCCACCCTTTAGAATATAGTAATTCAGGGTGCAAGTGTCCTATAAAACAGTGCCCACATTTTGTCCCCAAGAATGTAATATTGCCCTGTGTGCCCCTTTGACAGTCACAGTAACCCGAGTTCTCCTATAACAATAAGTGCCCACTTTACATTTAATAATGTCCCAAGTCTCCCCCCCTGTACAGCTCCCATATACACCATATAATGCCTCCTCACTGGATAAATACTGACCCCTTAATATCACCAAGCTATTTAATGGCTCCAACACTGTATGATGGCCCCGCCACTATAATCCACACACTGTATGATGGCCCCCCTAGATAGTATCCATATAGCATAATACACCAGATAGTCACACACCTTCAATTCTCTCCTCCGCCCCCCAGCATCTCCTCCCTCCCCCCTCATCTCAGCCGAAGACTTTGCCTCATTTTTCAAGGAGAAGATTGATAACATCAGACACAGTTTTGGTCAACAACCCCCAAAGCCCTTCCTCCTAACTGCCCTGCCCTCCTCCCCCAAAACCAACTTCTCCACCATTACAGAAGATCGACTCTCCACCCTACTCTCAAGATCACATCTTACTACTAGTGTTGAGCGATACTTTCCGATATTGCAAAATATCGGATTGGATTGGATCGGACCGATACTCAAAAAGTATCGGATATCGCCGATTTCAATACCGGAATCCAATGTAAGTCAATGGGACAAAAATATCGGAATTAAAATAACCCCTTTCTTTCCTTGTAGGTTAATTGTACATGAAGGAAAACAGCTAAGAAAAATGTAGAATGTATTGGGGGAGGTGGAGGAGACATTAAAGGCATAGAGGTTTAGCCCAATCAAATGGAATAGCAGGAATAAATATTTTTTTTTAAGACGTTCGGAGTTATAAATAAATTGACTATGTTGTTAACCTTTTTTCTATTTTCGCACATATGTATGTTTCACGACTTCCATGCTCTTCACCTTCTTTTTTACTTCTCCCACACTTTCTCCTTCATGATCCTCAGCAGCAGCATCTTTTTCATCAACTTCTTCTTCACCTTATTTATCTTCTTCGTCAACTTCTTCCTATTATTCTTTTTTTTACATTCTTCATATTCTTCTTATTCAACTATTATTCTTCTTCATATTCTACTTCTTCATCTTCTTCCTATTCATATTCTTTGTGACAGGCATTCCTGTAGTTGTAATCTCTAAAAGTTTGAAGATTACACCTTCCGTTCTTGCTGTCACAAAAGATTTACAAAAGTATTTGTCCGCGTTCAGTTTGGCCTGCCAGGCAATTTCCAGGGGCACCACGAGGAGAAACGGACTCACCCCCATACACTGCTTAGTCTTCTTCTGCTTATAATTTAGAGCATATATTTTGCTCTGATTTTTTGTCTTATGCTTAATGTTCTTCTGTTTTTTGTTCTTCTGCTTCTTGGTCTTCTGTCTCTTGTTCTGTATCTTGTTGGTTGTCTTCATGTTCTTTGTCCTCTTGGTCATCTTCTTCTGGGTAATCTTTTTGTTCTTCTTTGGGGTGGTGCTCAGGCTCGTCGTCTTCATAGTCGTCGCCCTTGGGGTCGTCGTCTTCTTCGGGGTGGTCTTCAGGGTCGTCGTCTCTCTAGGGTCTCTCTTCTTTCTTCGGGTCGTCATCATTCTTCGGAGTGGTTCAAGTCAATCGTCTTCAAGTCTTTCATCAGGTAAAATCCAGAGTTGAGTACAAAAAGCATTTAAAAACCTAAACTTTGGAAATGTAGTGAAGGTACAAGAGCTGGATACCGAGACCAGCTGACTGTACTGGACCGGTTATAGCAAGGTACCGGCTCAAAGCACTATCAGGACCAGCGACGTTCTGGGAACACGGTTACCGAGCATGGAGGTCACCTGGCACAAGCACTAGCAGAGACCAGCAGACGTTGCTGGAACTCGGATACCGAGATGGAGGCACCTAGGCCAAAGGCACTGCCGAGAACCAGCTGACGGTACTGGAACCCAGATGGGTAGCAGAAGGTACAAGAGACAATGGAAGTAACGAGTACCAGCTGACTGTGCTGGAACCCGGAGGGGCAGCAGAAGGAACAGAGCCAATGGCACAACCGAGGACCAGCTGACGCTGCTGGGACACGGTCACTAAGCAGGAGGTACCTGTGCTAGAAAGCACTACCAAGGACTAGCAGACGTTGCTGGAACTCGGATACCGAGATGGAGGCACCTAGGCCAAAGGCACTGCCAAGAACCAGCTGACGGTACTGGAACCCGGATGGGTAGCAGAAGGTACAAGAGACAATGGAAGTAACGAGGAATAGCTGACTGTGCTGGAACCCGGAGGAGCAGCAGAAGGAACAGAGCCAATGGCACAACCGAGGACCAGCTGACGCTACTGGGACACGGTTAATAAGCAGGAGGTACCTCTGCTAGAAAGCACTACCAAGGACCAGCAGACGTTGCTGGAACTTGGATACCGAGATGGAGGCACCTAGGCCAAAGGCACTGCCGAGAACCAGCTGACGGTACTGGAACCCGGATGGGTAGCTGAAGGTACCCATGAAAAATAAAGTTTCAAGGCCGCGACCGGCCACAGTTACCGAATCCCACAGTCCTACAGGGGGTGCTTGTCCTATTGGCACTACGGAAACAGCTTTTATTTCCATATCCTGCAGCCCACATAGGAAGCACCTAAACTGCAGGCACCATAGAGTCGGCTAACCCGACCGCAACATGACAGGACAACTTATTGGAGGCAAAGTGACGTTGACACTGCCCGGAAACAGCTGGCGTGCTGTAATCAGGCTAGGCAGGAGGGAGTACCCGTGCCAAAGACACTGCCGAGAACCAGCTGACGGTATTGGAACCCGGATGGGTAGCTGAAGGAACCCATGAAAAATAAAGTTGCAAGGCCGCGAGCCTGCCGCAGTTACCGAATCCCACAGTCCTACAGGGGGTGCTTGTCCTATTGGCACTATGGAAACAGCCTTTATTTATATATCCCGCAGCCCACATAGGAAGCACCTAAACTGCAGGCATCATAGAGTCGGCTAACCTGACTGCAACACGACAGGACAACTTATTGGAGGCAAAGTGACGTTGACACTGCCTGGAAACAGCTGGCGTGCTGTAACCTGGCTGGGCAGGAGGGAGTACCCGTACAAAAGACACTTCTGAGCAGCAACTGGCGATGTTGGAGCCCAGGGATGAGAGTAGAAACAGAGTGGAGGCAGAGGACAAATTGGACCAAGTTGAAAATCTGAACTTGGGTGAGTGTGGACAGAGCAGGAAAGATTACCAGCTACACAGCTGAGGATCAGCGGACATTACTGAACCCCAATAACACAGGAGCAAGTGTTGACTGTGCAGACGGCACTTCCGAGCAGCAACTGGCGGTGTTGGAGCCCAGGGTCAGTCAGGGTGTAGGCTGAGGCCTAGTATTAGCAACTTTCAAATCTGGTGTAACTTGAAATTAGAGGTAGCAGGACTTCTTGCCGGACACACAGCAGGGGAATAGCTGGCATTACTGAACCCCAGTAACAAAGGAGTGAGTGTTTTTATCTGTGCATACAGCACTTCCGAGCAGCAACTGGCAGTGTTAGAACCCTGGTTCAGTCAGGGTGTAAGCTGAGGCCTAGTATTAGCAACTTTCAAATCTGGTGTAACTTGAAATTAGAGGTAGCAGGACTTCTTGCCGGACACACAGCAGGGGAATAGCTGGCATTACTGAACCCCAGTAACAAAGGAGTGAGTGTTTTTATCTGTGCATACAGCACTTCCGAGCAGCAACTGGCAGTGTTAGAACCCTGGTTCAGTCAGGGTGTAAGCTGAGGCCTAGTATTAGCAACTTTCAAATCTGGTGTAACTTGAAATTAGAGGTAGCAGGACTTCTTGCCGGACACACAGCAGGGGAATAGCTGGCATTACTGAACCCCAGTAACAAAGGAGTGTTTTTATCTGTGCATACAGCACTTCCGAGCAGCAACTGGCAGTGTTGGAACCCTGGTTCAGTCAGGGTGTAGGCTGAGGCCTAGTATGAGCAACTTTCAAATCTGGTGTAACTTGAAATTGGAGGTAGCAGGACTTCTTGCCGGACACACAGCAGGGGAACAGCAGGCATTACTGAACCCCACAAACACAGGAGCGAGTGTTTTTCTCTGTGCATACAGCACTTCTGAGCAGCAACTGGCAGTGTTGAAGCCCAGGGTCAAGGAGGGTGTAGAAAAACCATATAGAGTAGTTGCCTTGTTCCGTGGCACTTCAAAATGTACAGTTAGGTCCATAAATATTTGGACAGAGACAACATTTATCTAATTTTGGTTCTAGACATTACCACAATGAATTTGAAACAAAACAAATCAGATGCAGTTGAAGTTCAGACTTTCAGCTTTCATTTGAGGGTATCCACATTAAAATTGGATGAAGGGTTTAGGAGTTTCAGCTCCTTAACATGTGCCTCCCTGTTTTTAAAGGGACCAAAAGTAATTGGACAGATTAAATAATTGTAAATAAAATGTTCATTTCTAGTACTTGGTTGAAAACCCTTTGTTAGCAATGACTGCCTGAAGTCTTGAACTCATGGACATCACCAGACACTGTGTTTCCTTCTTTTTGATGCTCTGCCAGGCCTTCTCCACGGTGGTTTTCAGTTGTTGTTTGTTTGTGGGCCTTTCTGTCTGAAGTTTAGTCTTTAACAAGTGAAATGCATGTTCAATTGGGTTGAGATCAGGTGACTTACTTGGCCATTCAAGAATATTCCACTTCTTTGCTTTAATAAACTCCTGGGTTGCTTTGGCTTTATGTTTTGGGTCATTGTCCATCTGTAGTATAAAACGACGACCAATCAGTTTGGCTGCATTTGGCTGGATCTGAGCACACAGTATGGCTCTGAATACCTCAGAATTCATTCGGCTGTTTCTGTCCTGTGTCACATCATCAATAAACACTAGTGACCCAGTGCCACTGGCAGCCATGCATGCCCAAGCCATCACACTGCTTCCGCCATGTTTTACAGATGATGTGGTATGCTTTGGATCATGAGCTGTACCACGCCTTCGCCATACTTTTCTCTTTCCATCATTCTAGTAGAGGTTGATCTTGGTTTCATCTGTCCAAAGAATGTTCTTCCAGAACTGTGCTGGCTTTTTTAGATGTTTTTTAGCAAAGTCCAGCCTAGCCTTTTTATTCTTGATTCTTATGAGTGGCTTGCACCGTGCAGTGAACCCTCTGTATTTAATTTCATGCAGTCTTCTCTTTATGGTAGATTTGGATATTGATACGCCTACCTCCTGGAGAGTGTTGTTCACTTGGTTGGCTGTTGTGAAGGGGTTTCTCTTCATCATGGAGAGTATTCTGCGATCATCCACCACTGTTGTCTTCCGTGGGCGCCCAGGTCTTTTTGCATTGATGAGTTCACCAGTGCTTTCTTTCTTTCTCAGAATGTACCAAACTGTAGATTTTGCCACTCCTAAAGTTGTAGCAATTTCTCGGATGGGTTTTTTCTGTTTTTTGCAGCTTAAGGATAGCTTGTTTCACCTGCATGGAGAGCTCCTTTGACCGCATGTTTCCTTCACAGCTAAACCTTCCAAATGCAAACACCACACCTCAAATCAAAACCAGCCCTTTTATCTGCTTAATTGAGAATGATATAATGAAGGGATTGCCCACACCTGTCCATGAAATAGCCTTGGAGTCAATTGTCCAATTACTTTTGGTCCCTTTAAAAACAGGGTGGCACATGTTAAGGAGCTGAAACTCCTAAACCCTTCATCCAATTTTAATGTGGATACCCTCAAATGAAAGCTGAAAGTCTGAACTTCAACTGCATCTGATTTGTTTTGTTTCAAATTCATTGTGGTAATGTCTAGAACCAAAATTAGATAAATGTTGTCTCTGTCCAAATATTTATGGACCTAACTGTATATACTCCAAACAAGAGAAACGTAAGCTTTACTACCATAAAATGATGAATTGAATTCAAAAATATTGAAATGCAGGCATTTAAAATATAAACGCATATATGCACATGGCGACAAGAAATGCAAACAAAAAAAAAAAATAGGGTATAGGGGTTGAAATGAATGCATACAAGTACATTTCATAATCCATTAATGCTGCCTAAGGAATGGTATGTACAACTGTAATATAGTGCAGACAATGAATGTAGGACTTCTCATCATCATGATTGCAAGTTATATGTGACAGTAAAAAATACAGTCATTGAGGAAAAATGTTAGTTCACAGCACATATATTAAAGGTCCAGCATGTAGTCCTAATAATATGGTGCAATAGTCAATGATCTGATCAAGCATAACCTAGGAAAAGTGCATCGTGCATAGTGAAAATTGCTATGTATGCCTGCAAGTGCTGGTGAAACCATGCCAACGGATAGATAAGGTTTATGCTATGCATCAGAGTGCATAGCCACTGATGGTGAATGGCGATATAATACTCTACCTCAATAAAGGCTGCGGCACCACTCACGCGCGTTTTGCTTGTAGCTTGTTGAAGAGGGGAAGTGCATGTATGCTTGTGCGTTGGATTTGCCGCAAAGACTGGCTTCCTGCTCTGACGCGTTGGGTAGGGATCGTCTGTGCGTCACATGACGCTGACTTGCAGTCACGTTGCGCAGCGTTTGTCAGCGCTAGCGTAGCGCCAACACAAAGCCGGCGTCATGACTGCTTTACTCTCTAAACATGCACCTATGAGCAAACATACACGCACGTCCCCTCTTGAAGAAGCTACAAGCAAAACGCGCGGGAGGTGTGCCGCAGCCTTTATTGAGGTACAGTTTTATATCGCCATTGTCCATCAGTCGCTATGCACTCTGATACCTATATAGCATAAACCTTTTCTATCAGTTGGCATTGTATCACCTGCACTTGCAGGTATAACTTGCTATTTTCACTATGCACAATGCACTTTTTATAGGTTATGCATGATTATTGCATCTTATTATCAGGATTAGATGATGGACCTTTCATATATGGGGTGTGAACTAAGCTGGCCTAAATCAGTGTATTTTTTACTGTCACAAATATAAGTAATTGTCACGCTGTATCACAGATACACATATGATGTCAGTAATCAATACTAAGAGGGACAACATGCAATATAACACATAAATAGGAAATCTCAACATGTACATAAAGTATAGTATTACCTGACATAATATCCGTTGTACTGTGGGTGAATCCTGAAGACGTATAATGCTGTACTCAGGCTGCAGGTGGACCGGGGTCTATGCTGACCCTAGACTGGGGACCTGACTAGTCCCTCAACCTGGAGGTACTGTTAATGGTACAGAGGTCCAGGCCGCCAACGTAACCCTGTCTCCTATAAGTCCCTGACAACTGTAATCTAGTCCTCAGAAGGACCCTGATTACCACACAGGGAATAGGCAGGTTACTGCTTAACAAACAGTACAGACAAACGAGACAGACAGGGGACAAAGCAAACACTGTCTTGCATACAACACTTAAACACAGAGGGAACACAAAAGGTCTAGGAGATAAACTATAATCGAGGAGAGGAGAAACCACAAAGGAACTCTTAACTTAAGTCTTCTCATGACCTGATCCAAACTGCTGGTCTGCAAGTAAGCTTTCACCGGCATCTAACAAGCAGACTGGCAGGTATATAAAGGAAGCTAATTAGTGCATAATCAAAAGCAGCCGGGCGAGGCTGGACCTAGTCTTAGCAAAGAGCTAGGTAAAATTAACTCCCTCACTACCAAACACAAAGAAACAGCAACTCAGCTGCGAGAAGTCAGAATGTGCAATCGCGACGATCTTCGTGGCGATACACCCATGACAGTAATGATTAGAGTTGAGCGATACTTTCCGATATCCAAAAGTATCGGAATCGGAATGGTATCGCCGATACCCAAAAAGTATTGGCGATACCCGATACCGATACCGGAAATCCAATGTAAGTCTATGGGAACAAAATATCGGAATTAAAAAAAACCCATTTTTGCCTTGTTGGTTAATTGTACATGAAGGAAAACAATAAAGAGTAATGTAGAATGTATTGGGGAAGGTTGAGGAGACATTAAAGGCATAGATGTTTAACCCAATCAAATGGAATAGCATAAATTTTTTTTTTTTTAAAGATGTTCGGATTGACGAAGAAATTGACAATGTTGTTAACGTTTTTTCTATTTTGGCAAATATGTATATTTCACAACTTCCATGCTCTTCACCTTTTTAACTTTTGACACACTTTCTCCTTCATAATCTTCAGCAGCATCATCTTTTTCATCAAATTATTCTTCATCTTCACCTTCTTTATCTTCTTCTTAAACTTCTTGCTATTCATCTTTTTGTTAACATTACTCATATTCTTCTTATTAAACTATTATTCTTATTCATATTGTACTTCATCTTCTTCATCATATTCTTATTTGTGACAGAGATTCCTGTACTTGTAATCTGTCAAAGTATGAATTTTTCATCCTTCCGTTCTTGCTGTCACAAAAGATTTAAATTACAACAGTATTTGTCCGTGTTCAGTTTAGCCTGCAGCAGCAGGCATTTTCCAGGGGCACCACGAGGAGGAACGGACTCACCCCCATACACTGCTTAGTCTTCTTCTGCTTATAATTTAGAGCATATATTTTGCTCTTCATTTTGGTCTTATACTTCATGTTCTTCTGCTTTTTGATCTTCTGCTTATTGTTCTTAAGTCTCTTGTTCTGTATCTTGTAGTTTGTCTTAACCTTCTCAGTCCTGTTGGGTAATCTTTTATGTCTTCTTTGTGATGGTGTTTAGGCTGGTTGGCTTGATGCTCGTCGTCCTTGTGGTCGTCATCTTCTTCGGGGTGGTCATCAGGGTCGTCGTCTTCATTGTTGGAGATCCAGAGTGATTACCCAAAAAAACATTTAAAAAATCTTCAATTTGTAAATGTAGCAGAAGGTACAAGAGCCAATGCAAGTAACGAGGACCAGCTGACTGTGCTGGAATCCGGAGGGGCAGCAGAAGGAAAAGAGCCAATGGCACAACCGAGGACCAGCTGACGTTACTGGGACACGGTTACTAAGCACGAGGTACCTGTGCTCCAAAGCACTACCAAGGACCAGCAGACGTTGCTGGAACTTGGATACCGAGATGGAGGCACCTAGGCCAAAGGCACTGCGGAGAACCAGTTGACGGTACTGGAACCCGGACGGGTAGCAGAAGGTACAAGAGCCAATGCAAGTAACGAGGACCAGCTGACTGTGCTGGAACCCGGAGGGGCAGCAGAAGGAAAAGAGCCAATGGCACAACCGAGGACCAGCTGACGCTACTGGGACACGGTTACTAAGCAGGAGGTACCTGTGCTACAAAGCACTATCAAGACCAGCAGACGTTGCTGGAACTTGGATACCGAGATGGAGGCACCTAGGCCAAGGCACTGCGAGAACCAGTTGACGGTACTGGAACCCGGACGGGTAGCAGAAGGTACAAGAGCCAATGCAAGTAACGAGGACCAGCTGACTGTGCTGGAACCCGGAGGGCAGCAGAAGGAAAAGAGCCAATGGCACAACCGAGGACCAGCTGACGTTACTGGACACGGTTATAAGCAGGAGGTACCTGTGCTCCAAAGCACTACAAGGACCAGCAGACGTTGCTGGAACTTGGATACCGAGATGGAGGCACATAGGCCAAAGGCACTGCGGAGAACCAGCTGACGGTACTGGAACCCGGACGGGTAGCAGAAGGTACCCATGTAAATTTAAGTTGACAGGCCGCGAGCCGGCCGCAGTTACCGAATCACACAGTACTACAGTGAGTGATTGTCCTATTGTCACAACGGAAACAGCCTTTATTTGCATATCCCGCAGCACACATAGGAAGCACCTAAACTCCAGGCACCATAGAGTCGGCTAACCCGACCGCAACATGACAGGACAACTTATTGGAGGCTAAGTGAAGTTTACACTGACAGGAAACAGATGGCGTGCTGTAACCAGTCTGGGCAGGAGTGAGTACCCGTGCCAATGACACTTCCGAGCAACAACTGGCGGTGTAGTAGCCCAGGTATAAGAAGAGAACCGGTTGGAGGCAGCAGGACTTTTTGCCGTTCACACAGCAGGGGAACAGCTGTGTAAGGTTCTGTGTACATGTTCCTGAAACTCAGTTTGTTCGTCAGCCATTTTACTTTCTGTCTTGTTGCAGCTATCTTGCCCTCAGTCAAAATGGAGTTTCCAGCTTGCATGTTCCCACCCTGATTCTCTCCTTTTGCTTCTTAAGCAGCCACAGCTGAGCAATCAGTGCTTCAGAATCTAGCCTGCAGTGAACCTGTGACCTGACTCCTAAAGCCTTGGACCTTGTACTCCAGCTATTCCTACTGAGGAACTCTGAAGCACTTGTGGACTCTGAACCCTGCTCTTTGAAAGACCCACGTTTGCATGGACTTACGGTAACAAAGAAGAAGATCCTGAACCTGTTGTGGAGAGTGATTGCTGAGCTTAGATTACTCTGGCCTGCTGTGTCTCCTGCTTCTGTGTCTGCAAACTGTGTGACTATTTTTGCCAACTTGTATGAAGTAATACAAGACTTTCTATATCAAACCTGTGTCTCATGTATTTTCATCGCACCCAAGCACAAGACGCTATATGAACTGTACTACATACATTACAAGATTCTGAAGCCAAAACGTTAGTGTCTGCTGGGTCTGGAAAGGCTGTGTCTGCTGTAACTGTGGATATCGGATGTCCGGTTGTACTTTCTGTGATGACAGTGGTTGTGACTTATCACAACCATTCCAGGTGAGCAATTCCCTTAAGTGTTTTTTTTTTCTGCAGTTTTACCACAGGTAAACACTATTGTTTTTTGTTTTTTTTTCTCTTTTCTCATTTTTGTCTGCTGTAACTGTGGATATCAGATGTCCGGGTGAACTTTCTGTGATGATAGTGGTTGTGACTTCTCACAACCATTCCAGGTGAGCAGTTCCCTTAATTTTTTTTTCTCTCTGCAGTGTTACCACAGGTAAACACTATTGTTTTTTTTTTTTTTCTCCTCTCCTCTTCTTCCAGTACTCCTGTCTTAAAAGATCTGGAAAATGGAGGCCCGCATAAAGGAACTTTGCGGAGTGACTGATAATATCCTTGCAGATTTGCAGAATATAAAGACCCGTTTTTCAAGCCTACAGGACCTCACTAATCACAATTTGCAAGTGTTTGGACAGACTGCCCAGGATTTGCGAGCCAGGATTGAGGTTCTAGAAGAGCGAGTCCAGGCTCCTGCCGTAGTCCCGAGTTCTGGGATTCCCAAGTTGCCCCCTTTTCGTTTTGGCGGTGAACGTGAGAAATTCAGGGGATTTATTAATCAATGCAATCTTTTTTTTCTGCACATGCTTCACAATTTCCCACTGAACGATCTAAGGTGCTTACTATAATTATGTTGCTTACCAACAAGGCTTTGATGTGGGCAAACCCTCTGATTGAGACTGAGGATGATTGTTTGAATCACCTTGATGCTTTTATTTCAGCCATGGGGCAGGTGTTTGATGACCCCAATCGAGGTGCAACAGCTGAAGCAGCCATGTTAGCTTTGCGCCAAGGTAAGCACTCGGTAGCTGAATATGCCTTGGATTTCAGGAGATGGGCCCTTGATACCACCTGGGACAGTTCCGCCAAAAAAATCTATTTTTCGAAAGGGGTTATCTCCACTGATTAAGGATGAACTTGCTCGTGCCGACCCTCCCACTGCGTTAGGTGACTTTATTAACTACTGCATCCGTATTGATACTCGTCTGACTGAACGCAGGCAAGAGAGATGGTTCGAAAGCAATCGCACTAACCTTTTCCTACCTTCCTCTCCAGCTAAGGAACCTTTGAGTAGGATTACACGGAACCTGAACCTGAACCCATGCAGGTAGACTCTTTACAACGACGGGTTAGTGATGCACGCAAGGAACATCGTTTTAAGGAAAATCTATGTTTCTATTGAGGTAAGTCAGGGCACTTCATTATAAACTGCCCCAGCCGTTCTCGTAAGACTACTGCAGCACTCATTCATTGTGAGTGTTGCGAGAGGGGATCTGTCAGGTCCGAGCCTCAGGCTCCAGAGAGATCTGCAGCAACAGATCTTGATTTCTCGGACTTAAACTCCGTTACCTCTGAGGATGTTGACTGTGTAAACGCTGCCATTTTTCAAGTTTCCTCAGCGGTGTCCCAGCTGAGTTGTAAGAAAAACAATTCTCATTGCTTTCTTTCCATCAAACTCTGGTTGACTCAGTTTGGGTGTCTAGCTCTGCTATGATCGACTCAGGGGCAAGTGGAAATTTTATGGATGTCTCCTTTGCTCTGAAACAGGGGATACGTTCAGTGAAGAAGGCTACTCCAGTACAGATGGAAACTGTGGATGGCTCCTGTGACCTCTGGACCAGTGGATCAGGAAACAGAGCCTTTGAGGGTTCTTATGGGTAAAGATCATCAAGAGAAACTGTCCTTTATGCTTATCTCTTCTCCCCACTTTCCCATTATTCTAGGGCTACCATGGCTGCAGGCTCAGAATCCTACCATTAACTGGGAGACCAAGGAATTACACTTTCCAGAGAAACAGATGAGTCCAAAAGTTTCAGCTTGCTCTGTTCCTAAAGGAACCATGTCAGTCCCTGAACTACCAACTGTATACCAGGACTATGTGGATTTATGTGACAAGAAGAACGCTGACCAGCTTCCTCCTCACCGTCCATATGATTGTCCAATTGAATTATTGCCTGGAGCAGAGATACCTTTTGGTAAGATCTACCCCCTGGCGGGGCCCGAGCTAAAGGCTTTAAAGGATTACATAGACGAAAATCTAGCCAAGGGCTTCATACGCCCCTCTTCATCTCCTGCAGGTGCACCCATCTTCTTTGTAAAGAAGAAAGATGGATCTCTGAGACCATGCGTAGACTATAGGGAACTCAATAAGGTTACTATTAGAAACCGTTATCCATTGCCTTTAATCCCTGAGTTATTGGAGAGAGTGCGACATGCCAAAATTTTCTCTAAACTAGATCTTCGTGGGGCCTATAACTTAGTCCGTATTAGACCTGGGGATGAATGGAAGACTGCATTCAGGTCACGCTATGGACACTTTGAATATCTAGTTATGCCTTTTGGTCTGAGTACCGCCCCAGCCACTTTCCAACACTTGGTGAATGACATCTTCAGGGATCTCCTAGATACATTCGTGGTAATTTATTTGGATGATATTCTAATTTTTTCTAACTCCACAGAGGAACATCATGGACATGTGAGAATGGTCTTGGAACGTCTAAGACAAAATCATCTTTACATCAAACTTGAAAAGTGTGAATTCCATAGGACCGAAATTCAATTTCTGGGGTATGTACTGTCTACACAAGGAATTAGTATGGATGGAAGCAAAACCCAAGCCATCAAGGATTGGCCAAGTCCTAGAAATGTGAAGGAGGTACAGCGCTTCATCGGGTTTGCCAACTTCTATAGACGTTTCATTAGAAATTTCTCTGAGGTAGTGTCACCTATCACCCAACTTACCCGGAAAGAGTCTAGGTTCTCCTGGACTCCCCAAGCCCAGGAAGCATTTTCCCGTCTAAAAGATAAATTTACCACTGCACCTATCCTAGTACATCCCAACCCCGAGCTTGCTTTCATAATAGAGGTGGATGCTTCAGACTGTGCCGTTGGAGCTATACTCTCTCAGAGAACAGGTGAGAAGAATGTCTTGCATCCCTGTGCCTTCTTTTCCCAGCAGTTGTCTTCGGCTGAGAGGAACTACGATGTGGGCAATAGAGAGTTGTTGGCCATTATTACCGCCTTCAAAGAATGGAGACACCTTCTTCAGGGAGCTGCACAGCAAATAGTCGTCCTGACAGATCATCGTAACCTTGAGTTTATCAGGTCGGCTAAGTGCCTGACTCCTCGCCAGGCTCGCTGGAATCTTTTCTTAAACCAATTTAATTTTATCATTTCTTATAGGCCAGGATCGCGCAATGGAAAGGCTGATGCACTCTCTAGGATTTACTCAGCAGAGACACGTCCAATTACTCCTCCTAAGACTATTCTTCCTGACTCTAGATTCCTAGGAGTAATTCATAATCAAGACCTACTTAAGGACATCAAGGAAGCATACCATGCGGATTCCTTTTTGGCACAACCCCCAAGGGACGTAAGTCTTGTCTTTAAGAATGGTGTGTGGATTCAGGGACAACGCCTGTATATTCCTGAAACAGTCAGATTGAGAGTATTGCAACTCATTCACGATTCCAAGATAGCTGGGCATAGAGGAATTCTAAAGACACAGGAATTTTCTCGTTCTTGGTGGCCCACTTGCAGGAAGGATGTTTTAAACTATGTCACTTCATGTGAAGTCTGTGCAAGATGCAAAACACCTCGCTCCTCACCAACTGGTCTGTTACAGCCTCTTCCCACCCCGTCCCGCCCGTGGGGATCCATTTCTATGGACTTCATTGTGGAGTTACCAACCTCTCAAGGGAAGAACACCATTCTAGTGGTGGTTGACCGTCTAACAAAGGCAGCTCATTTTATCCCTTGTGTCGGCTTACCCACCGCAAAACAGACATCAGATTTGATGATTAAAGATGTGTTTCGCTTACATGGAGTACCGGATGAGGTTATTTCGGATCGAGGGGTGCAATTCACTTCTAGGTTTTGGCAAAATTTCTGTGCAGCATTGGACATTAAAGTAAACCTTTCTTCTGCTTTTCATCCCCAGACTAATGGACAGACCGAACGAACCAATCAAACCCTGGAGCAGTATCTCCACTGCTTTATCTGCCACCTACAGGATGATTGGGTGGATCTACTTCCATTAGCTGAGTTCTCGTATAACAACTCTCAGAGTGCCTCCACTAAGCAGTCTCCTTTTTACTCTAATCTAGGTTATCATCCTAACATTCTACCACGATTTCCCATAGAAACGCCTTTACCAGCAGTGGCTGAAAGAATCACGTCTTTACAGAAGAATATGGATCTTCTAAAGGAGAATCTGGAATCGGCTCAGGAAAGGTACAAGAAAGCAGCAGATAAATTTCGTAAACCTGCACCAGCTTTCAAGGTAGGAGACTTGGTCTGGCTGTCAACCAGAAATCTTAAGTTAAGGATTCCATCGTCTAAGTTGGGACATGAGTACATTGGACCCTATAAAATCAGTAAAATTATAAGTGCCGTTGCTTGTCGTCTTCAACTGCCCAGAACTATGAGAATTCACCCTGTCTTTCATGTATCCCTACTAAAGGCTGCGACACCCAATACGTTTCCTGGACGTTCTTCTCCTTGCCCTGACCCAGTGCTAGTCGATGGTCAGGAAGAATTTGTGGTGGAAAGGATTTTAGATTCCAGGTTGTATAGAAATCAGTTACAATATCTGATTAAATGGCAGGGCTACCCAGTGGAGGACAACTCATGGGAACCAGTCAATAACGTTAATGCTCCTCGCTTGCTCCGTCAGTTTCATCAGAGGTACCCACACAAGCCTGGCCTGAGGTCATCCGGAGGTTGTCCCTAAGGGGGGAGTAATGTAAGGTTCTGTGTACATGTTCCTGAAACTCAGTTTGTTCGTCAGCCATTTTACTTTCTGTCTTGTTGCAGCTATCTTGCCCTCAGTCAAAATGGAGTTTCCAGCTTGCATGTTCCCGCCCTGATTCTCTCCTTTTGCTTCTTAAGCAGCCACAGCTGAGCAATCAGTGCTTCAGAATCTAGCCTGCAGTGAACCTGTGACCTGACTCCTAAAGCCTTGGACCTTGTACTCCAGCTATTCCTACTGAGGAACTCTGAAGCACTTGTGGACTCTGAACCCTGCTCTTTGAAAGACCCACGTTTGCATGGACTTACGGTAACAAAGAAGAAGATCCTGAACCTGTTGTGGAGAGTGATTGCTGAGCTTAGATTACTCTGGCCTGCTGTGTCTCCTGCTTCTGTGTCTGCAAACTGTGTGACTATTTTTGCCAACTTGTATGAATACAAGACATTCTATATCAAACCTGTGTCTCATGTATTTTCATCGCACCCAAGCACAAGACGCTATATGAACTGTACTACATACATTACAAGCTGACATTATTGAACCCCAGTAACACAGGAGCTAGTGTTGACTGTGCTAACAGCACTTCCAGGCAACAACTGGCGGTGTTGGAGCCCAGGGATGAGAAGACAACAGGGTGGAGGCAGCAGGACTTTTTGCCGTTCACAAAGCAGGGGAACAGCTGACATTACTGAACCCCAGTAACACAGAAGCAAGTGTTGACTGTGCTAACAGCACTTCCGAGCAACAACTAGCGGTGTTGTAGCCCAGCGATGAGAAGACAACAGGGTGGAGGCAGCAGGACTGTTTGCCGTACACACAGCAGGGGAACAGCTGACATTACTGAACCCCAGTAACACAGGAGCAAGTGTTGACTGTGCTAACAGCACTTCCAGGCAACAACTGGCGGTGTTGGAGCCCAGGGATGAGAAGACAACAGGGTGGAGCAGCAGGACTGTTTGCCGTACACACAGCAGGGGAACAGCTGACATTACTGAACCCCAGTAACACAGGAGCAAGTGTTGACTGTGCTAACAGCACTTCCAGGCAACAACTGGCGGTGTTGGAGCCCAGGGATGAGAAGACAACAGGTGGAGGCAGCAGGACTGTTGCCGTACACACAGCAGGGGAACAGCTGACATTACTGAACCCCAGTAACACAGGAGCAAGTGTTGACTGTGCTAACAGCACTTCCAGGCAACAACTGGCGGTGTTGGAGCCCAGGATGAGAAGACAACAGGTGGAGGCAGCAGGACTTTGCCGTACACACAGCAGGGGAACAGCTGACATTACTGAACCCCAGTAACACAGGAGCAAGTGTTGACTGTGCTAACAGCACTTCCAGGCAACAACTGGCAGTGTTGGAGCCCAGGGATAGAAGACAACAGGGTGGAGGCAGCAGGACTGTTTGCCGTCACACAGCAGGGAACAGTGACATTACTGAACCCCAGTAACACAGGAGCAAGTGTTGACTGTGCTAACAGCACTTCCGGCAACAATGCGGTGTTGAGCCCAGGGATGAGAAGACAACAGGGTGGAGGCAGCAGGACTGTTTGCCGTTCACACCAGGAACAGCTGACATTACTGAACCCCAGTAACACAGGAGCAAGTGTTGACTGTGCTAACAGCACTTCCAGCAACAACTGGCGGTGTTGAGCCCAGGGATGAGAAGACAACAGGGTGGAGGCAGCAGGACTTTTTGCCGTTCACACAGCAGGGGAACAGCTGACATTACTGAACCCCAGTAACACAGGAGCAAGTGTTGACTGTGCTAACAGCACTTCCAGCAACAACTGGCGGTGTTGGAGCCCAGGGATCAGAAGACAACAGGTGGAGGCAGCAGGACTTTTTTGCCGTTCACACAGCAGGGAACAGCTGACATTACAGAACCCCTAGTACCACAGGAGCAAGTGTTGACTTGTTAACAGCACTTCCGAGCAACAACTGGCGGTGTTGTAGCCCAGGATGAGAAGACAACAGGTGGAGGCAGCAGACTGTTTGCCGTACACACAGCAGGGAACAGCTGACATTACTGAACCCCAGTAACACAGGAGCAAGTGTTGACTGTGCTAACAGCACTTCTGAGCAACAACTGGCGGTGTTGTAGCCCAGGGATGAGAAGACAACAGGGTGGAGGCAGCAGGACTGTTTGCCATACACACAGCAGGGGAACAGCTGACATTACTGAACCCCAGTAACACAGGAGCAAGTGTTGACTGTGCTAACAGCACTTCCGAGCAACAACTGGCGGTGTTGGAGCCCAGGGTCAAGGAGGATGTTTAAATACTAGATCAAGTATTTTCCTTGTTACGTGTCAATTAAAAATGTCTATACTCCAAACAAGAGAAATATAACCTTTAGTACCATAAGATGATGATTTTACTTAAAAAAATATATGTAAATTAATAATTTACAAACATAAACGCATACATTAACATGTTGAAAAGCAATGCAAACCACAATTAAAATAGGTTAAATAATCTGCTATACGGTTTAAAATAAAAGCATACAAGTACATATCAGAATCCATTAATGATGGCTAAGTAACAGTATGTACACCATTTTTATTGTGTAGACAATGAATGGCTGACTTAAAAACATAATTAGCATTACAAGTTATCTTTGACATTCATAAAACTTTACATTTGGTGAATAATATCACTAAAAAGTTTTTAAAAATATCTAAAATTTCCATCATGTAATACTGATAATATGTGCCAATCATTTATATTAACAAACAAAAACTTTAAAAAGTGCATAGTGCATAGTGAAAACAGCTATTTATGCCTGACTGTGGACTTGCAAGCATGACAACGGATAGATAAGGTATATATAGATGAGACTGCATATCCACAGATGGTGAATGGCGATGTAATACTGTACCTCAATAAAGTGTGCATTACTACTACATCCTTTTTTTTATATAGCTTTATAAAAGGTTACGTGCATGTATGGTTGCGCCTTTGTTTGGACGCACAGACTGGCTTCCTGCTGTGACGCGTTGGGTATTGGAGCGTCTGTGCGTCTTATGACGCAGACTAACATTCACGGTGCGCATCGTTCATCATCGCAAGCGTACCGACAACACAAAGGCGTTGTCATGACTGCTTTACTCAGTAAACATGCACCTATGATGAAACATACACGCATGTGCCCTATTACATAACAAGCTACAAGAAAAACGAGTGTGAGGTGTGACACAGCTGTTTTGTTAAGGTACAGTATTATATCGACATTGTACAGGTGTCGCTATTCAGTCTGATAATGTCACGGGTGTGTCGCGACGAAGATCGTCGCGATTGCACACCCTGACTTCGCACAGCTGAGTTTCTGGTGCTGGGTGTTTTTCGGCACTGAGGGAGTTAATTCTTTCTCTCTCGGTGCTGGACTGACCAGCCTCGCCCAGCTGCGATTGATGTTTTGTTAATTAGCTTCCTTCATATACCTGCTGGTCTGCTGGGGAAGTTGTCGGTGAAAGCATTCATTCAGACCAGCAGAGCGGATCGTTTCTGAGAAGACTTAAGCTAAGAGTGCCTGTTGTGGTTTTTCCTCTCCTCGCTTATTGTTTATCTCCTTAACCTTTTGTGTTCCTCTGTAGTGGAAGTTTTGTATGCGAGGCAGTGTTTTCTTTATCCCTTGTCTGTCTCGTTTGTCTTAGACTGTGTGTAAGCTGTGACCTGCCCATTCCCTGTGGTGGTAATCAGGGTCCTTCTCAGGACTAGATTACAGTGGTCAGGGATCTACAGGAGACAGGGTTACGCTGGCGGCCTGGACCTCTGTACCATTAACAGTACCTCCAGGTAGAGGGACTAGTCAGGACCCCAGTTCAGGGTCAGCATAGACCCCGGTCCACCTCTATCCTGAGACAGCGTGACACGTACACAGTATAGACCCACAATACATAGGATATTATGTCAGGTAAGACATTGCTGGCAGATACTATGTATACATGTTGATATTTTCTATTATATGAAATATAAAATGATGTCACATTAGATATATGTTACTATCATAGAATATATCTGTTATACGTCGTGACATTTTCACCGACCACACTAAAAGATTCTCCCCAGCTACCATGGATCCAGTAGCCCAGTTAGCTCAGCAGATGCAGAGTTTGTCCATGGAGCTGACGGACGTTAAGTCCAAGGTTTTGTACCCCCGGGAGCAAACCAGATCTGAACCTAAAGTAGCTCTCCCGGACAGGTTCACTGGTGGGCGGGACAAATTTTTTACCTTCCGGGAGGCATGTAAATTATATTTTCGGCTACGGCCTCTGTCTTCGGGGAGTGAAGATCAGAGGGTGGGAATTGTCATCTCGCTCTTACAAGGGGACCCTCAATCCTGGGCGTTCTCTCTTCCTCCGGACTCCCCGGCTCTCCAGTCAGTAGATCGATTTTTTACAGCCCTGGGTCTGGTATATGATGACCCGGATCGGGTCTCCCTTGCTGAAATGAAGTTACGTAAGATACAGCAGGGAGATCGTCCGGCGGAGGAATTTTCTTCTGAGTTCCGTAGATGGGCCACAGATACTCAGTGGAATGACCCAGCTCTTAGGAGCCAGTTTTGTCAAGGATTATCTGACAAATTAAAAGATGTGTTGGCTCAGTATGATTCTCCCCCGTCACTGGAGGCCGCTATGGCCCTTGCTATTCGCATTGATAGACGGCTTCGGGAGAGGTGCGAGGTAACTCCGCCCCCTGTGATGACTCCACCTTCTACTATAGTCCCTTATATTGAGGTTCCCCTGGTTTGTTCTGAGGAGCCTATGCAGTTAGGAGGGACATCGTTTCGAGGGAGGGGATCGGCGGTGCGCTGCAAGACAGGAAAGTATTACTTCTGCGGGAGAAAGGGACATTTTGTTGGGGGGTGTCCATCCCGTACTTTTCTGAGCAAGGAGTCGCCGGAAAACTGTTGATCCCAGGTTGTGTGGTGGACGACAATCTGGGAGTATGTATTTCGTCCCCAAGTCCGTCTCAGTTTCTCGTACCAGCGGAGGTGGTGGTAGGTACGAGAACTGAGAGGATTTCTGTTCTTCTGGATAGTGGGGCCGCGGCTAATCTGGTGGACGCTCGGTTTGCCCAGGTGCAAGGTATGCAACTGAGTGTATTGGCCAAACCTATCCCCATATTCTCTATTGACGCCAGGCCTCTCGGTCAAGGTAGCTTTGTGCAAGCCGTGCATAACATAGACCTTCGAGTGGGGCAATACATAAAGAACTATTGTCTTGTTATGTGTTGGAGGGCCTTCCCACTCCTATTGTGTTGGGACTTCCTTGGTTAACTAAACATAACCCAGTTATTAATTGGCAATCCAGAGAGATAAGCCAGTGGAGTGAATTTTGCAATAGTAACTGCATGAACACGGTCCTCGGTGCGGTCGTGCCTAGAACCTTACCTCCTTTTCTGGAGGACTTTGAGGATGTGTTTTCAGAGGAAGGGTGTCAAGAATTACCTCCTCATCGCGCGTATGACTGTGCTATAAAATTGCTTCCTGATTAGTGTTGAGCGATACGATACCGCAAGTATCGGGTATCGGCCGATATTAGCTCTATCGGCCTTTCGATAATTAGTTCCGATATTTTCGTCTTATCGGATACCGGAATCGGATTTGTCACTGTCACTGTCAGTGTCCGTCGGTCGGGTCTGTCAGGAGTCAGCGGCACTTACCTGGCAGAAGATCTCCGGCGGTCACGGGCTGGACTGCTTCATGGCCGCCATCATCTTTCCCCGGCGGTCACATGCAGTTTCTCCGCGATAACTGCAGTGACTGCTGGGTAATCCCGGCCGTAAAGCAGTCAGTCCGATGACGTCACCGCCGGGGAAGCAGGTAATCAGCTGTGCTGCGTCGAGATGACAGGCTCTGCCTGTCATTGCGATGTAGCAGAGCTGGATCGCCGTGGGACAGTCGTTACTATGGACTGCGTCGGACAGGTGGTATACTGTTGTTTTTTTTTTTTTCTTTTTTTACAGGAGATCGATGGCGTCGCAGGAATGAGAGTATAATAAAAGAAATGAAAACTGTGTTGTCTCTTTTATTTCATTAAAATACTTTTTTCTTGCTGTGTCTTTTTTTTTATACATTTAAAAACTTTGGGATTAATAATGGATCGGTGTCTTATTGACACCTCTCCATTATTAACCGGGCTTATTCTCACCGTGCAATCAACGGTGACATTAACCCCTTATTACCCCACTTGCCACCGCTACAGGGCAGTGGGAAGAGCCGGGTAAAGTGCCACAATTGGCACATCTTTTGATGCGCCAAATGTGGGGCTGCTGTAGCCTGGTATTATCAGGCTGTTGAGGGCCAAAATCCATGGGCCTTGACAGTCTTTTAATACCAGACCGCAGCAGTCTGCATTTTACTTGGCTGGTTAACACAAATAGGGGGACCCCTACGCCTTTTTTTTTCGAGGGGATCCCCTATTTTTGTTAACCAACCAAGCTAAGCAAACTGCTGTGGCCTGGTATTATCAGGCTGGCAAGGTCCATGTATGTTGGCTCCTTAACAGCCTTAAATACCATTCCTCAGCAGCAGGGGCGTACATATAAATCATGGGGCCCCATAGCAAAAGTCTGAATGTTCCCCACCCGCCCAAAAAAAAAAAACAGAGGCATTGTAAATGTAAAGTGCCAGCACAGTGAGGGAAGTTGAGTCGCACAGAGACAGGGGTTTTGGGGGTACTCGGTACCGATCACGTCGACTTCTATGGGGGATGTCACGAGTAGCACAGCTCGGTCCGTGACCTGGGCGATCACTGGAATGTGGGATATTTCCAGGGATGATAGAATGTTCGTGTAGTTTGTCGTGACGCCACCTGTAGTACCTGGTCAGGGTGTCCAGCGCTGCTGTGCAGGTCCTCTGGAAGGGATGGTGTAGTGCAGGTAGGTGAAAAGTCTTCTACAGGTAACACGCTATCCTTCCAGGGCAGATAGATGTGAGATAGAGCAATGGTGCAAAGTGATGTAGCAGAGTGGACTATGCGACGTAGTAAGAAAGCAGGAAACACTTCAAGTTAAATGTTGCATAATAAAATTTTTAATAATAACATTACAAAAGTGCAAATGGCTTATATTATGTGACATGTTTTGTTACTGTTGATACCCTTGATATGTGTTCTACATGTGTGTTAATAAATACATATTCAACAAAAGTGCAAATAGCATTAGTGACGAAGTTCGTGGAGACTTCTTAGGACTACAACCCCACCGGGTAACTTCACAGTGTCCTTTACTTGTGCTTGTGGAGGACCCGCTCCAAACCTCCAACTGTGGTCTTGGGTGGGCTGCAAGACTTTCCTTGAGCAGACCTCACTTTCGGCCACACCAAACGGGTTTTTAGTTTCTGAGGTAGTTGAAAATAGTGCACAGTAAAGTTTTTTGTAAAACCAAAATGGAGCACCGAAGTGCCAACTATTTACAGAAAAATTTGTGAGCCACTACAGTTCATGGCTTCAAAGTTGAACTGTAGTGAAACACCATTACCCAACCTGGGTATATTAAGGCAACAATAAACTTGTTCTTCTGAACATTCACCCGTCCGGGTACATCAAACCATTACCCAACATGGGTATATTAAGGCAACAATAAACTTCTTTTTATGAACATTCACCCGTCCGGGTACATCAATAATTTAACTATTTACATACAGAGACCCTGTCCGGGTTATTTAGACTTCTTTGGCTGGCCTCTTCCAGGTACCACCTGGTACTGTTGTGGAGCTTGCCAAACATCCGTGACAGGAGGGTCCACCCAGACCTGATGACGTCGTGTGGCGTGTACAGTGACGTCGTGACCCGCTATCTGGGTCTGTGTGGCCACCTCTTTCGTCTCCCTCCGGGTCTGGAACCCTATGTCCCGGACTGTACGAACCCCAGGGGCCTAACAGGCGCCGGGTACGGGCCAGCTATCATTATCATGTCCATGGCTGGGGCTGCTGAGGAGACCACTGAGGGAGGCTGGGGAGATTTACGGCGTGGGGTGGGCACTTGTGCAGAGGCCTGGTTGGGGGAGGCTGAAGGCTCGTAGGGTCTGTCAGTTTCCTGACACTCTGGGAGTAGAGGTCGCACCTGGTAACATTTAGGGCGTACCATCCATTGTAACCCCAGTGTCGGGTGTAAGTCACCAAGTCTCCTGGCAACAGGTCCCTCCCCGGGTGTCCTTCTGGGAGGTGAGCCTCCACGTCCCGCCGGGTTACAAAGACTTCTAAATAAAGTCCAGGCTCCTGGATGAAGCCCCAACCACCTTTTAACTTAAAGTTCCGTACTGCACCCTTACGCCGCGGCTCCCTCACCGTACTTTTATCTTTTCTCATACGTGCCTTCTCTGCCAGGTCCTTCTCCAGGTGACGTTGCCGAAGCTTTTGGGATTCTCGCTGCTCCCTTTGTCGCTCTGCTTCCCGCTCCCGACGTCTCCACTCTTCCTCCTGACGCCGGTTGTAATTCTCCTCCACCAGCTGCTCCATGTCTCCACCATCAAATACCAGCTTACGATGTCCAGTTTGCGGCAGCTCTCCTGGCGCCCCCCAGTCCTGGCGGCGCTCACCTGTGGCGGAAGCAGCCGGCTCTGGAACAGATGACGGTCGGGGCTCCGGTACAGGCAGGTAGAGCTCTGGTGCCTGCGCGGCCTCCTCCATGAGGACGGGTGTCGCTTCTTCTGCCTCAGCGACGGGGGCAGACAGCGGGATCTGGGGTGCTGGTGCGGCGTTTTCTGCAGGAACGGGTGCCTCCACTGTGATACTGGCAACCGGTTCAGATTGCAAGGGCTGGGATGCCCGCACGGCCTCCTCTACTGGAACGGGTGCCTCACCTTCCGGTACAGACACTTCAGGGGGTAAGAGGGATTGGTGCCGCTCCAAGTGTAGTTTTAGGGCCCGCTAGCTCGCTTCCATCCTGGCGACCTCCTCCCGGTGCCGGGCCAGGTCTCTCAGGGTAAAAATGGCAAATACAGTCTATGATGATTTTTGCAATTCTCAAGCAAAAAAAACAGTTCAATTAAGGCACACAGGACACATATATATGTCACAATGACATGTATATATAGATATATGTATTCTAAGTGTGTATATTTTGTGTTTACAAGGAAAGAAAGTGTTTTTTTAGTTGCGATATTTTGTTCCCATAGACTTACATGGGACTTCCGGTATCGGAATCGGATATCGACGATATTTAGTGATATCGGCGATACCATTCCGATCCGATATTTTTAGATATCGAGCAGTATCGCTCAACACTATTCCTGATGCTAAGTTACCAAAATCTAGGTTATATAACCTTTCTGGTCCTGAGAGGCAAGCTATGAAGGATTATATTTCGGAAAGTCTGGCCAAGGGGCATATTAGACCTTCATCTTCCCCAGTGGCCGCGGGTTCTTCTTTGTGAAGAAAAAAGATGGAGGCCTACGCCCTTGCCTGGACTTCCGTGAGCTTAATCGGATTACTGTCCGAGATCCGTATCCGCTCCCACTTATTCCTGATCTCTTCAATCAGATTGTGGGCACCAAATGGTTCTCTAAGTTGGATCTCAGGGGGCGTATAATCTAATTAGGATAAAGGAGGGGGATGAGTGGAAGACGGCGTTTAACACTCCGGAGGGACATTATGAGAACCTTGTCATGCCTTTCGGTCTGACTACTGCCCCGGCGGTGTTTCAACATTTTGTTAATGACATCTTTCGCCACCTAGTGGGACAGTTTGTTGTCATTTATCTAGATGACATCTTAATTTACTCGCCGGATCTTGTGTCTCATCAGGAGCATGTGAGACAGGTGTTGCAGATCTTGCGAGACAATAAACTGTACGCCAAATGGGAGAAGTGTGTATTCGCCGTACAAGAACTTCAGTTTTTAGGATTCCTGGTGTCAGCTTCCGGTTTCCGTATGGACCATGGGAAAGTGAAGGCAGTGCTTGAATGGGATCGGCCAGAGGATCTTAAGGCACTGCAGCGTTTCATGGGGTTTGCTAACTACTACCGGAAATTTATTCGTAATTTCTCATCCGTTGTCAAACCTCTCACTGACATGACAAAAAAAGGGACGGATTTTTCTAGGTGGTCTGACAAAGCTTGTCAAGCATTTTCCTCCTTGAAAAAATGTTTTGCTTCAGCACCCATACTCATCCAACCTGATGCATCACAACCGTTCATTGTGGAGGTAGACGCATCTGACGTAGGAGTGGGTGCGGTATTATCTCAAGGTCCGTCCCCTGGTAAATGGCATCCGTGCGCTTTCTTCTCTAAAAAATTGTCGTCCGCCGAGAGGAATTATGATGTCGGCAATAGGGAACTCTTGGCCATTAAGTTGGCTTTTGAAGAATGGCGTCACTTTTTGGAGGGGGCAGTCCACCCGGTCACCGTCATTACTGATCACAAGAACCTGCTGTATTTAGAGTCTGCAAAACGTCTGAATTCCAGACAAGCTAGATGGTCGTTGTTTTTTACCAGGTTTAATTTTGTCGTCACATATCGTCCTGGGTCAAAAAATGTAAAGGCTGATGCCTTATCTCATAGTTTCCCGGGGGCCGGGAAGACGGATGACCCGGTTCCTATTCTTCAGGAGGGAGTTGTGGTGTCGGCTGTATGCTCTGAGTTTGAGGAGGAGGTATTGGAGGCTCAGGGGGATGCCCCTGTAGGACCTCCAGGGAAACTGTTTGTTCCAGATCAGTTAAGACAAAAGGTTATCGAGGCACATCATAATTCTGCTTTGGCAGGACACAAAGGGAGTAAAGCAACTGTAGATCTCCTTTCTCGCCGGTTTTGGTGGCCTAACTTAAATAAAGAGGTGGTAACTTTTGTCGCGTCCTGTGGGGTATGTGCGCGCTCTAAGACCCCACATACCCGTCCGTCTGGGGCCCTTTTACCGTTGAAAATCCCGGAGCGTCCATGGACCCATCTGTCTATGGACTTCATTACGGACCTCCCTCCGTCTTCAGGTAAAACTGTCATACTAGTTGTAGTTGACAGGTTCAGCAAAATGGCACATTTTATTGCTCTTCCTGCTCTTCCTAATGCTAAAACTCTGGCGCAGGTGTTCATTGGGGAGATTGTGAGACTTCACGGGTTGCCTTCCGATGTGGTGTCGGATCGGGGTCTCAGTTTGTGTCCAAATTCTGGAAGGCATTTTGTTCTCGTCGGGGGATGCAATTATCATTTTCCTCGGCTTTTCATCCGCAGACCAATGGTCAGACAGAGCGTCTGAATCAGAGCTTAGAGACATATCTCCGGTGTTTTTTCTCAGAGAACCAAGAGGACTGGTCTTCTTTCTTGCCTCTGGCAGAGTTCGCTCTTAACAATAGGCGGAGCGAGTCCACTGGTAAGTCCCCGTTTTTTGGGGCATATGGTTTTCACCCCCAGTTTTGTACTTTCAATGGGGGGCTCTTCTGGGGTTCCTGAGGAGGAACGATTTTCGTCGTCACTTGCTTCAGTGTGGAGAGGAGTGCTTAATAATCTGAGCACTATGGGGAACCGATATAAACGTATGGCTGATAGGAGGAGAGTGTCTGGTCCGGACCTAAGTGTGAACGATCTGGTATGGTTGTCTACCAAGAATATAAAACTTAAGGTTCCCTCCTGGAAAATCGGTCCCAGATTCATCGGGCCATACAGGATCAGTTCAATAATTAATCCGGTGGCTTTCCGTCTTGACCTCCCTCCTACGTTTAAAATCCACAATGTGTTCCACAAATCGTTGCTTAAGAGGTACGTGGCACCAGTTATACCATCACCTCTACCTCCTCCTCCTGTGGTGGTCAATGGTAATTTGGAGTTTCAGGTATCGAAGATCATTGACTCACGTCTGAATCGCCGGTCCCTTCAGTACCTTGTTCATTGGAGGGGGTATGGTCCTGAGGAGAGGATGTGGGTTTCTGCGTCGGATATTAACGCAGACCGATTGGTTCAGGCCTTCCACACTACTCACCCAGATAGACCAGGCCCTGAGGGTCCAGAGGCCCCTCGTAGAAGGGGGGGTACTGTCACGGGTGTGTCGCGGCGAAGATCGTCGCGATTGCACACCCTGACTTCGCACAGCTGAGTTTCTGGTGCTGGGTGTTTTTCGGCACTGAGGGAGTTAATTCTTTCTCTCTCGGTGCTGGACTGACCAGCCTCACCCAGCTGCGATTGATGTTTTGTTAATTAGCTTCCTTCATATACCTGCTGGTCTGCTGGGGAAGTAGTCGGTGAAAGCATTCATTCAGACCAGCAGAGCGGATCGTTTCTGAGAAGACTTAAGCTAAGAGTGCCTGTTGTGGTTTTTCCTCTCCTCGCTTATTGTTTATCTCCTTAACCTTTTGTGTTCCTCTGTAGTGGAAGTTTTGTATGCAAGGCAGTGTTTTCTTTACCCTTGTCTGTCTCGTTTGTCTTAGACTGTGTGTAAGCTGTGACCTGCCCATTCCCTGTGGTGGTAATCAGGGTCCTTCTCAGGACTAGATTACAGTGGTCAGGGATCTACAGGAGACAGGGTTACGCTGGCGGCCTGGACCTCTGTACCATTAACAGTACCTCCAGGTAGAGGGACTAGTCAGGACCCCAGTTCAGGGTCAGCATAGACCCCGGTCCACCTCTATCCTGAGACAGCGTGACACGTACACAGTATATATGTATATATAGTCCCACAATACATAGGATATTATGTCAGGTAAGACTTTGATGGCAGATACTATGTATACATGTTGATATTTTCTATTATATGAAATATAGAATGATGTCACATTAGATATATGTTACTATCATAGAATATATCTGTTATACGTCGTGACAGATAAATAGATATCATTCACCTATTCTATCAGTTGTCGTTCTTTCAGCACCACTTACAGGTATATATTTTGCTATTGTGACTATGCACTATTGACTTTAACAAGGTAATGCATGATTTTTGTTAGCGATTATCATGTTTACATGAAGGACCTTTATGATATGGGCTGTTAACTTTCTAATTAAATATGTATTTTTTAAAATGACACAAATATAAGTAATGTTGAAGAGGACTATTCCTACATGCATTGTTTGCACAATATTCCAGGTGTACATCACCTCCCTTAACCCCTTCACCCCCAAGGGTGGTTTGCACGTTAATGACCGGCCAATTTTTACAATTCTGACCACTGTCTCTTTATGAGGTTATAACTCTGGAACGCTTCAACGAATCTTGGCGATTTTGAGATTGTTTTCTCGTGACATATTGTACTTCATGTTGGTGGTAAAATTTCTTCGATATAACTTGTGTTTATTTTTGAAAAAAACGCAAATATGGCGAAAATTTTAAAAATTTTGCAATTTTCAAACTTTGAATTTTTATTCCCTTAAAACAGAGAAATATATCACACAAAATAGTTAAGAAATAACATTTCCCACATGTCTACTTTACATCAGCACAATTTTGGAACAAAATTTTTTTTTGTTAGGAAGTTATAAGGGTTAAAAGTTGACCAGCGATTTCTCACTTTTACAGCAAAATTTACAAAGCCATTTTTTTTAGGGACCACCTCACATTTGAAGTCACTTTGAGGGATCTATATGGCAGAAAATACCCAAAAGTGACACCATTCTAAAAACTGCACCCCTCAAGGTACTCAAAACCACATTCAAGAAGTTTATTAACCCTTCAGGTGCTTCACAGTAACTAAAGCAACGTGGAAGGAAAAAATGAATATTTTACTTTTTAGCCACAAAAATTATCTTTTACAAACTTTTTTTTTATTTTCACAAGGGTAAAAGGAGAAAATGGACAGATAAGGTTGTTATTCAATTTCTCCTGAGTACGCCAATACCCCATATGTGGGGGAAAACCACTGTTTGGGCACACGGCAGAGCTCGTAAGGGAAGGAGCGACGTTTGACTTTTTCAAACTAAAATTGGCTGGAATTTAGATTGGATGCCATGTCGCGTTTGGAGAGCCCCTGATGCGCCTAAACAGTGGAAACCCCCCACAAGTGACACCATTTTGGAAACTAGACCCCCTAAGGTACTTATCTAGATCTGTTGTGAGCACTTTGAACCCTCAAGTGTTTCACAAAAGTTTATAAAGCCTGGGTGTGAAAAAAAAAATCAATTTTCCACAAAAATGATTTTTTAGTCCCAAATTTTTGAATTTTCCCAAGGAAATTGGACCCCAAAAGTTGTTGTCCAATTTGTCCTGAGTACGCTGATACCCCATATGTGGGGGGGGGAAACTGTTTGGGCGCACGGCAGGGCTTGGAAAGGAAGTAGTAACGTTTTGGAATGCAGACGTTAATGGGGGTCATGTTCCGTTTGCAGTGCCCCAGATGAGCCTAAACAGTGGAAACCCCCCACAAGTGACCCCATTTTGGAAACTAGACCCCCTAAGGAACTTATCTAGATCTTTGGTGAGCACTTTGAACCCCCAAGTGCTTCACACAAGTTTATAATGCCCGGGCATGAAAATAAAAAATCCTTTTTTTCCCACAAAAATTATATTTTAGTCACTAATTTTTATTTTCCCAAGGGTATCAGGAGAAATTGGACCACATAAGTTGTTGTACAATTTGTCCTGAGTACGCTGATACCCCATATGTGGGAGGGAACCAATGTTTGGGCGCACGGCAGAGCTCGGAATGGAAGGAGCACCATTTGACTTTTTCCAACCAAAATTGGCTGGAATTGAGTTTGGATGCCATGTTGCATTTGGAGAGCCCCTGATGTGCCTAAACAGTGGAAACCCCCCACAAATGACCCCATTTGGGAAACTAGACCCCCTAAGGAACTTATCTAGATTTTTGATGAGCAATTTGAACCCCCAAGTGCTTCACACAAGTTTATAACGTAGAGCCGTAAAATTTAAAAATCATATTTTTTCCACAAAAATGATCTTTTCACCCGAATTTTATTTTTCCAAGGGTAACAAGACTCCAAAAGTTATTGTGCAATTTGTCCTGAGTGCGCTGATACCCCATATGTGGGGGTAAACCACTGTTTGGGTGCATGGCAGAGTTTGGAAGGGAAGGAGCGCCGTCTGACTTTTTCAACGCAGAATTGGCTTTACGCCATGTCGTGTTTGGAGAGCTCCTGATCTGCCTAAACAGTGGAAACCCCCATAAATGACACCATTTTGGAAACTAGACCCCTCAAGGAACTTATCTAGATGTGTGGTGAGAACTTTGAACCCCCAGGTGTTTCACTAAAGTTTATAACGTACAGCCGGAAAATAAAAAATCTTTTTTTTTTTTACAAAAATGATTTTTTCACCCCCAATATTTTATTTTCACAAGGGTAACAGAAGAAATTGGAACCCAAAAGTTGTTTTCCAATTTGTCCTGAGTACACTGATACCCAATATGTGGGCGAAAACTACTGTATGGGCACACGTCGGGGCTCGGAAGGGAAGTAGTGACGTTTTGGATTGCAGACTTTGATGGAATGGTCTGGGGGCGTCATGATCACATTTGGAGAGCCCCTGATGCACCTAAACAGTGGAAAACCCCCCAAAGTGACCCATTTTGGCAAATAGACCCCACAAGGAACTTATCTAGATGTGTGGTGAGCACTTTAAACCCCGAAGTGCTTCCAAGAAGTTTATAACGCACAGCGTAAAAATAAAAAATCTTTTTTTTTTTTAACAAAAATGTTTTTTTTCGCCCCCAAATATTTTATTTTCACAAGTGTAACAGGAGAAATTGGACCCAAAAGTTGTTGTCCAATTTGTCCTGAGTACGCTGATACCCAATATGTGGGAGAAAACTACTGTATGGGGCGCACGTCAGGGTCGGAAGGGAAGTAGTGACGTTTTGGATTGCAGACTTTGATGGAATGGTCCTGGGTGCGTCATGTCGCATTTGGGAGCCCCTGATGCGCCATAAACTGTGGAAACCCCCCATCAAGTGACCCCATTTTGGAAAATAGACCCCACAAGGAACTTATCTAGATGTGTGGTGAGCACTTTGAACCCCGAATGTGCTTCACAGAAGTTTATAACGCACAGCGTTAAAAATAAAAAATCCTTTTTTTTTTTGCAAAAATGAATTTTTTCGCCCAATATTTTATTTTTACAGGGTAACAGGAGAAAATTGGAACCCCAAAAGTTGTTGCCAATTTGTCCTGGTACGCTGATACCCCAATATGTGGGAGAAAAACTACTGTATGGGTACACGTTGGGGCTCGGAAGGGAAGTAGTGACGTTTTGGATTGCAGGACTTTGATGGAATGGTCTGGGGGCGTCATGTCGCATTTGGAGAGCCCCTGATCGCGCCTAAAACAGTGGAAAATCCCCAAAAGTGACCCATTTTGGAAAATAGACCCCAAAGGAACTTATCTAGGTGTTGTGGTGGAGCGCTATGAAGCCCCAAGTGCTTCAACAGAAGTTTATAATGTACAAGCCGTAAAAAAACAAAAAAATAATTTTTTTTGTACAAAAATGAAATTTTCCGCCCCAGTTTTTTATTTTCCCAAGGGTAACAGAAGAAAATAGGACAAATTGCACAATAACTCTTGGGATCAGAGTACGCTGATACCCCATATGTGGGGTAAACAATGTTTGGACGCATGGCAGAGCTCAGAAGTGAAGGAGCACCGTTTGACTTTTTCAACGCAGAATTGGCTGGAATTGAGATCAGACGCCATGTCACATTTGGAGAGCCCCTGATGGCCTTTAAACAGCGGAAACCCCCAATTCTAACTCCAACCCTAACCCCAACACACCCCTAACCCTAGTCCCAACCCTAACCACAAACCTAACCCTAACACACCCTAATCCCAACCCTAACCCTAATCCTAACTTTAGCGGCAACCCTAACCCAAAACTTTAGCCGCAACCCTAACCCTAACCCTAATGGGAAAATGGAAAATAAATACATTTTTTTAATTTTTTATTTTTCCCTAACTAAGGGGGTGATAAAGGGGGGTTTGATTTACTATTTATAGCGGGTTTTTATGATTGGCAGCTGTCACGCTAAAAGACGCTTTTTATTGCAAAAATAGTTTTTTGCATCGCCACATTTTGAGAGCTATAATTTTTGCATATTTGGCCCACAGAGTCATGTGAGGTCTTATTTTTTGCGGTACGAGTTGACGTTTTTATTTGTACCATTTTTGAGCAGGTGGACATTTTTTGATCGCTTTTTATTTCGATTTTTGGGAGGTTAGAATGAACAAAAATCAGCAATTCATGAATTTCTTTTGGGGGAGGCGTTTTTATTGTTCCGCGTGTGGTAAAATTGATAAAGCAGTTTTATTTTTTCCGGTCAGTACGATTATGGCGATACCTCATTTATATCATTTTTTTATGTTTTGGCGCTTTTATAGAATAAAAACAATTTTATATAAAAAATAATTATTTTTGCATCGCTTTATTCTGCGAGCTATAATTTTTTTATTTTTTCGCTGATGATACTGTATGGCGGCTCGTTTTTTCGGGACAAGATGACGTTTTCAGCGGTACCATGGTTATTTATATCGGTCTTTTTGATCACGCGTTATTCCCTTTTTGTTCGGCGGTATGATGATAAAGCATTGATTTTTTGCTTCGTTTTTTTTTTTTTTTTTTTAAGCGGTTCACTAAAGGGGTTAACTAGTGGGACGTTTTATAGGGGGATCGTTATGGAGCGGCGGGATACCAAATATGTGTACTTTTATTGTTTTGTTTTTTTTATTTTACAGGAAGAAATGAATTTATTGGGGAATATTTTTTTTTTTTTAATTTATTTTTGGATTTTTTTTTATAAACATGTTTATTTTTATTTTTTTAACTTTTTTACTTTGTCCCAGGGTGGGACATCACTGTATTTTATCAAATTCGCTGGTGTGACAGTGTGCACAGCACTCTGTCACACCAGCGATCGCTCAGGCAGTGCAGCAGGCTTCTCAGTGCCTGCTCTCAGCAGGCATGAGGAAGCCGCCTCCCTCCAGGACCCGGTGCCATCTTGGTCCGGGTCCTGGGAGGGAGGAAGCCCTCAGAACAGCGCGATCACATCGCGCTGGTCTGAGGGTCTCAGGGGGGCGCGCAGGGAGCCCCCACCCTTGCGATCCTCCCCTGTGCCCCCAGTTACACCGCGATCATGTTTGATCGCGGTGTGCTAGGGGTTAATGTGCCGGGAGCGGTCCGTGACCGCTCCTGACACACGTCACGGGTGTCAGCTGTGATAATCAGACTGACACCCGGCGGCGATTAGCTGCGCTCCCCTCAGGAGCGCAGCTGATCGCCTATGACGTTACTATCCCGTCCATGGCCAGAATGGCACGGGTTTTATGGACGGGATAGTACGTCTAATGTCAGAGAGGGGTTAATCAACATTGGATTATTATATTTACTTGTATGCTTTTATTTAAAAGCCAGGAACACTGAAGTCTAACCTTCGCAATGCAGCTGTTGTCAAAGTTCAACCCACATTATGCACTTCCAACATTTGCAGCATTTGAGTCATGATGTGAGTTGGATTTGTCTAAGCTATGGAGTGACAAGGTTGACCATCAGTTCCTATAGCATAAGTAGGCTTTTGTGTTAGCATTTGTTTTCAACATGTGATATCTGAAATAATATGTCACAATTATTTTGTTACAGATTTCTGACAAAGACTAAACATTTTATGGTTTTAAAGCTGACGTTTTCAAATGTTTACAGCTGAGAAAAAAGGGGTAGCCTCATATCTATGTGTAGCACTAGACACTTTGACATGTATGTTTTTTTTCCATGTGTAGGTAGCTAGCAGTAATTTTTGCCAGACACACGCAGGGGAACGGGCAGGCGTTACTGAACCCCACAAACACATCAAGCGATTGTTTTCATCTGTGCATCTAACACTTCTGAGCGCAACTGGCGGTGTTGAAGCCAGGGTCAAGGTCGGTGTAGGTAGAGGCCTAGTATGAGATGTTTGAAGTTGAAGTTGTAGTTAGCAGCAGTAATTTTGCCAGACACACAGCAGGGGGAACAGCAGGCGTTACTGAACCCCACAAAACACATCAGCGATTGTTTTCATCTGTGCATCTAACACTTCTGAGCGAACTGTCGGTTTTGAAGCCCAGGGTCAAGGAGGGTGTAGGCAGAGGCCTAGTATGAGATGTTTTGAAGTTGAAGTTGTAGTTAGCAGCAGTAATTTTTGCCAGACACCACAGCAGGGGAACAGCAGGCGTTACTGAACCCCACAAACACATCAGCGATTGTTTTATATGTGCATCTAACACTTCTGAGCAGCAACTGTCGGTGTTGAACCCCCAGGGTCAGGAAGGTGTAGGCTTAAAATATTGAGTTATTGCCTTGTTACGTGGCTATTGCAAATGTATGTACTTCAAACAAGAATAAATGAAGTTTTATAGGACAATAAAATGATGAATTTCAATTCCAAGAATAGAAAAATATTTATACTTGAGAGTCCTCAGTGGTTGATACCGTTTAATGGCTAACTGAAAAGATGGTAACAAATTCCAAGCTTTCGAGACTACTCAGGTCTCTTCATCAGGCTAAGACTAAAACAAAAAATGAATAATCACATATTTCTACACACAACAGGACACAGGAATAGTGCAATAGGTAAGACAAGTGACGTGAAGCAGAACTGTCATTATGGCAGAGGGATGATCATAAATATTGGAACAGTTCCTAGATAAGGAGATAAAGTTTTATTGCCCTCTGATTGGGGTCTGGTGTTCTGTTTTGATGCCCCTAGAAGGTCAGAGACGCAGATTCCTTAATTGATATAGAATGACATGAATCCGTGTGATCTATTCATTCCAGCACTAAGAGTGTCAAAGGTCATGATGAGCTTATATTCCGAAACCTTTGTATCTTTCTCAGATTTGAAGTTATATTTTAATACCAATAATTCCATATCCATCATGCTATGACCGGGCATACAAAAGTGTTTTGCCACAGGTAAATCCATTATTTTTTCTATTATTGTGTGGCGATGATAATTCATCCTTGTTCTCAGTTTTTGGCCGGTCTCCCCCACATACAGACCCCCAGTTGGACATTTTGTACATATAATTAGGTACACCACATTAGATGTGATGCAGCTGAAAGTACCTTTGATCTTGTAGTCCTGATGGGAGTAGGGGATCTTTATGTTGTCCGTGGTCATTATAGATGCACAGGTTTTACATTTCTTCTTGTTGCAAGGAAAGGTTCCTGCAGCTGTTGGGGAGGACAGGGAGCTTCTGACAATGATGCTTCTTAGATTTGGGGGCTGCCTAAAACACAGTAGTGGGGGGTCGCCTCAGAAAGACTTTTTTGAACCAGGGATACCATCCAAGAACAATTGAAAACCAAATTTCAAGAGCCAACTGAATATCAAGGAATCACCTGCTACATTACAAAGGTAAAGAAGAAAATAACCGGGTGCCTCTAGTGGTGACCTACAATCCAAATCTGGAGGTGCTAAGGGGAGCTACACGGAAACTACAACCTTTACTACAAAAAGATGCCCGATATTACAATCCATATTTCCAGACCCCCCACTACTGTGTTTTAGGCAGCCCACAAATCTAAGAAGCATCATTGTCAGAAGCTCCCTGTCCTCCCCAACAGCTGCAGGAACCTTTCCTTGCAACAAGAAGAAATGTAAAACCTGTGCATCTATAATGACCACGGACAAGATAAAGATCCCCAACTCCCATCACGACTACAATATCCCAGCTACTTTCAGCTGCATCACATGTAATGTGGTGTACCTAATTATATGTACTAAATGTCCAAATGGGGGTCTGTATGTGGGGGAGACCAGCCAAAACTGAGAACAAGGATGAATTATCATCGCCACACAATAAGAGAAAAAATAATGGATTTACCTGTGGCAAAACACTTTTGTATGCCCGGTCATAGCATGATGGATATGGAATTACTGGTATTAAAATATAACTTCAAATCTGAGAAAGATACAAAGGTTTCGGAATATAAGCTGATCATGACCTTTGACACTCTTAGTGCTGGAATGAATAGATCACACGGATTTATGTCATTCTATATCAATTAAGGAATCTGCGTCTCTGCCCTTCCAGGGGCATGAAAACACAAAACCAGACCCCAATCAGAGGGCAATAAAACTTTCTATCCTTATCTATGAACTGTTCCAATATTTATGTTCATCCCTCTGTCATAATGACAGTTCTGCTACACGTCACTTGTCTTACCTATTGCACTATTCCTGTGTCCTGTTGTGTATAGAAATATGTGATGCTTCATTTTTTGTTTTAGTCTTTGCATGATGAAGAGACGTGAGTAGCCTCGAAAGCTTGCAATTTGTTACCATCTTTTCAGTTATCCATTAAAAGGTATCAACCACTGCGGACTCTCAAGTCTAAATATTTTTCTATCTACTGGCTAACACGGTACGAAGATACACATGTTTCCTAACTTCAAGAATAAAAATAAAGACCCTGCAAATATAAACGCATATATGCACATGCCAACAAGAAATGGAACAACACACCACCCAAAAAATTGGTTACAAAATATAGTGTTGTAAATTTAAGAATAAAAGTCCATTTTTGTATTTATGAATAATGCTTAAGGAACGCTATGTTAAACCATAACATAGTGAAGACAATGGATTTTGTAATAGTCACTCATCATCATCATTGCAATTTATATGTGACAGTCACAGACATTTCAATTATTTAAGTTAATAAAATCGTTACTTTGTACAGCATGTATGACATCTCCAGCATGGACTCATCAATGTGATGACGCAATAATGTACGATAAAAAATAACCATTTAAAAAACATTATGCATTGTCACAATTTAAGTGTGTGCCTGCAAGTGTAGGTGAAACAAAGGCTACGGATAGCAAAGGTATATTCTATGTCTGTATCAGACAGTGGACAGCCTCTGATGGGTAATGGCGATGTTATACTGTACGTCAATAAAGTCTGCGGCTGCAATCATGCATTTTTTGCTTGTACAGTGTTGAAGAGGGTAAAAGCATGTCTGGTTGGGCAAGGCTTTATCCATCAACACTACCTTCCTACTGTCACGCGTAGGGTAGGGTAGCGTGTGTCTATTAGATGACTCTCTATAAAATGTGACGTTACGCAGCGTAATTGTGCGCTAGGGACGCCAAAAATACGACAGCAGTAATCATTTACTGTCTAATACTCGACCTATGACCAACAAAAAAAGCACGTTCCCTCTTTAACAATCTACAAGACTAACAAGCATAATGGTTGACGCTGACTTTATTGAGGTACAGTATTACATCGACATTGTCCATGAGTAACTATGCACTGTGATACCTATATACCATTATTAATTTATATCTGTTGTGGTTGTTTCAACAGCACTTGCAGGTATAACTACCTATTGTCAGTATGCATGATGCACTTTCTAGATGTAATAATTTATTATTGCACATTATTACCAGGTTTAGATGCTGGCCATTTCATATATGGTGTGTGAAGTTACAGTTGGCATCAGTATGTGTATTTTATAATGTCTGTCATAAATAAAACTCGTGATGATGATGATGAGGATTTTATGATTCGTACATCCATTGACTGCATTATCTTACAGGTACAGATAAAGTTCATTAAAAAGCATTAATTGATAAGTATGAAATGTACTTTTATGCATTAATTTCAAAAAGTGAACACTATGTTTTAGTTTTTGTTACCATTTCTAATAGACATGTGCAGATATGCGCTGTGATGACAAATTATTATTTGTCCATATTTGTTATAAAAATTTATCATTCTAGGCCCGGAAAACTTCACAATTTCCTGTTTGAAGCATAACAATCAGGGTGACGGCTCTTCCCTATTTGGAGCATGTTCCACATGGGTATTTCTGTGCATGTGTAGGGAACAGGAGACTTCTTGCCGGACACACAACAGGGGAACAGCTGGCGTTACTGAACCCCACTAACACTATAGCTTGTGTATTGGTCTGTGGACACGACACTTCTGAGCAGCAACTGGCAGTGTTGTAGCCCAGGGAGTAGAGTTCAGGTGGTAGAAAGATGAACATAACAGGAGACATGGATAACGTTGCGAACCAGTTATTTAATCTGAAAACGGACAGACAAATTCTGGCGAGATCCATGACTTGTTCATTTTCAGAAAAGTAAGCCGGTCTACATTATCGGAGGATAGTCGCATGCGACGGTCTGTTAGTACACCACCTGCAGCACTAAAGACGCGCTCCGATAATACACTGACAGCAGGGCAAACCAGCACCTCCAATGCATACTAGCTAAGCTCTGGCCATGTATCCAGCTTAGAGACCCAAAACTTGAATGTGGAAGAGCCATCTGGGAGTACACTGAGAGGGAAAGACATGTAGTCTGTCACCATCTTACGGAAACGTTGCCTCCTGCTGACTGGAGCCGTCTCGGATGGTGTAGACATTTGTGGCGCTGCCACAAAACTTCGCCACATTTGGAACATACTGGTCTTGCCCTGTGCAGAGGCGCTGCTTGTGCTCCCTCTTGTTGCAGAGCTGTCTCCACTGCCTCGACGCACAGAGCTGCTTTATAAAGCAGTAGCAGCAGCAGTGCTCTCGGCTGGAATGGAGAACATTATGGATTGCACCAGTGTGTCTTGGTACTCCCGCATTTTACGCTCCCGGTTCAGCGGTGTGATGAGGCTTTGTAAGTTGTCCCGGTAGCGAGGGTCTAGGAGGGTGTACACCCAATAATCAGACGTGGTGAGAATGTGGGCGATGCGGCGGTCGTTTCTCAGGCACTGCAGCATGAAATCATGAAATCAACCATGTGCTGCAGACTCCCAACTGGCCAAGAAACGCTGTCCCCTGCAAGAGGCGTCATCTCTGCCTGCTCTGCATCACCCCACCCTCGCTCTACATACTGACTAGAGCGTTGTGTACCTCCCTCTGGAGCGATGTCTTCCTCCTCCATTGACTCCTCCTCATCCTCCTCACAAAGTGAGCCCTGCCCAGCCCTTTGTGAGGAACCACGTTGCGCTGACTGTCCAGAAGGTGATGGAATTTGTGACTCCTCATCCTCCACCTCTTCCAAAACCTCATCCCTTAGTGCTTGCAGTGTTTTTTGAAGCAGGCAGATAAGGGGGACAGTCAGGCTGACTAGTGCATCATCTGCACTCGCCATCCGCGTTGACTCATCAAACGCACGCAAAACGTGGCAGATGTCCTTCATAGAGGCCTACTCAGTAGTGGTGAAGTGTGAACGGCGCAAATTGCGAGTTGATTGCGCCTGATGCAGCTGATACTCCATTACTGCTGGCTGCTGCTCACACAACCGCTCCAACATATGTAACGTGGAATTCCACCTGGTGGGTACGTCACATATGATGCGATGTTCAGAAAGGCGAAATCTGTGTTGCAGAGCTGCAATGCGCAATCTGGCCATGCTGGAACGTCGCAAGTGAGCGCACTCTAGGCGGACCTTGTGCAGCAGTGCATCAAGATCCGGATAGTCCCTCAAAAAACTCTGCACGACCAAGTTGAGCACATGTGCCAGACATGGTATGTGAGTGAGGTTGCCAAGGCCCAGAGCTGCCACCAGATTTCGGCCATTGTCACACACTACCAAGCCTGGCTGGAGATTCGCTGGCAAAAACCACACGTCGCTCTCCTGCTTGATGGCATTCCAGAGCTCCTGCGCTGTGTGGCTTCGATTCCCCATGGAAATTAATTTGAGGACGGCCTGTTGACGTTTGGCCACGGCTGTGCTCATATCGGTCACAACAGGTAAGCGTTCACGGGTCCATGTGGAGGTAGACCGTGACGGCTCCTGCAGCGATGATTCTGAGGAACTGGAGTAGGAGGAGGAGTCAATGTGGACAGACTTGATTCCTGCAATCCTTGGAGTTGGCAGAACACGTACAGCGCCACTCGCAAGATCTGTACCCGGCTCCACAACATTGACCCAATGGGCAGTGAGGGAAAGGTATCGTCCCTGGCCATGGGTACTGGTCCAAGCATCGGTGGTCAGGTGGACTTTGCTACTGACGGCGTTTAGTAGCGCATGTTTAATTTTTCCCTCAACATGCTTTTGCAGACCAGGGACAGCTTGCCTGCTGAAATAAAATCGGCTGGGCACATTGTATTGTGGGACTGCCAATGCCATTAAGTTACAGAAACTGTCAGTCTCCACCAGCCTGAATGACAGCATTTCAAGGGACAGGAGTTTTGCAATGCCAGCATTCAGAGCCTGTGCTCATGGATGGTTTGCCGAGTATGGCCGTCTTTTATCCCATGCTTGTGCTACCGATGGCTGTTTTGTGGCCTGGGAGTGTGAGGATGACAGGTAACTTGCAGCTGTGGGTGGAATAACACTGGGTCTCTGGACAACAGTGACAGAGGTTCTTCCATGGCGATCCTGTGAGGAAGCCGAACCAGCTGTGTGTGAGCTGGAGGAAGAGGCTCCAACATGAGCTGAAGATGTAGGTGCTGCTGTAGGTTGGCCTACATCTCCAGTGTGTCTTTGTAACTCAACCACGTGCTTTAACCGCACATGTTTCCACATATTTGTGGTATTAAGGTTACTGACACTTTTGCCTCTTTTTACTTTTTGATTACACAGCTTGCATTTGACATAGCAAATATCATCTGCAAGTGTGTCAAAAAAGGACCACGCAGTGCAAGTCCTGGGAGCGCCCGTTTTGGCTGTTGGAAGAGAACTGCTACGAACGGGTGCCAAACTGGAGGCTAGAGGCAACCGAGTCTGCAGCCTACCTCTCCCTACTGTTTGGACCGTTGGGGCAATCTCTTCCTCAGAGCTGCTACCACCACCTTCCTGTTCCTCACGCCATGTTGGGTCTTGGACCTCATCATCTCCACTACCCTCTTCCAACACCTGCTGCTGTTGGGTGGTCTGGCCAGCACCATGCTCAACAGAAACTGGCACCTGAGACACAATGTGTTCCACAAATCGTTGCTTAAGAGGTACGTGGCACCAGTTATACCGTCACCTCTACCTCCTCCTCCTGTGGTGGTCAATGGTAATTTGGAGTTTCAGGTATCGAAGATCATTGACTCACGTCTGAATCGCCGGTCCCTTCAGTACCTTGTTCATTGGAGGGGGTATGGTCCTGAGGAGAGGATGTGGGTTTCTGCGTCGGATATTAACGCAGACCGATTGGTTCAGGCCTTCCACACTACTCACCAGATAGACCAGGCCCTGAGGGTCCAGAGGCCCCTGTAGAAGGGGGGTACTGTCACGGGTGTGTCGCGGCGAAGATCGTCGCGATTGCACACCCTGACTTCGCACAGCTGAGTTTCTGGTGCTGGGTGTTTTTCGGCACTGAGGGAGTTAATTCTTTCTCTCTCGGTGCTGGACTGACCAGCCTCACCCAGCTGCGATTGATGTTTTGTTAATTAGCTTCCTTCATATACCTGCTGGTCTGCTGGGGAAGTAGTCGGTGAAAGCATTCATTCAGACCAGCAGAGCGGATCGTTTCTGAGAAGACTTAAGCTAAGAGTGCCTGTTGTGGTTTTTCCTCTCCTCGCTTATTGTTTATCTCCTTAACCTTTTGTGTTCCTCTGTAGTGGAAGTTTTGTATGCAAGGCAGTGTTTTCTTTACCCCTTGTCTGTCTCGTTTGTCTTAGACTGTGTGTAAGCTGTGACCTGCCCATTCCCTGTGGTGGTAATCAGGGTCCTTCTCAGGACTAGATTACAGTGGTCAGGGATCTACAGGAGACAGGGTTACGCTGGCGGCCTGGACCTCTGTACCATTAACAGTACCTCCAGGTAGAGGGACTAGTCAGGACCCCAGTTCAGGGTCAGCATAGACCCCGGTCCACCTCTATCCTGAGACAGCGTGACACGTACACAGTATATATGTATATATAGTCCCACAATACATAGGATATTATGTCAGGTAAGACTTTGATGGCAGATACTATGTATACATGTTGATATTTTCTATTATATGAAATATAGAATGATGTCACATTAGATATATGTTACTATCATAGAATATATCTGTTATACGTCGTGACAGATAAATAGATATCATTCACCTATTCTATCAGTTGTCGTTCTTTCAGCACCACTTACAGGTATATATTTTGCTATTGTGACTATGCACTATTGACTTTAACAAGGTAATGCATGATTTTTGTTAGCGATTATCATGTTTACATGAAGGACCTTTATGATATGGGCTGTTAACTTTCTAATTAAATATGTATTTTTTAAAATGACACAAATATAAGTAATGTTGAAGAGGACTATTCCTACATGCATTGTTTGCACAATATTCCAGGTGTACATCACCTCCCTTAACCCCTTCACCCCCAAGGGTGGTTTGCACGTTAATGACCGGGCCAATTTTTACAATTCTGACCACTGTCTCTTTATGAGGTTATAACTCTGGAACGCTTCAACGAATCTTGGCGATTTTGAGATTGTTTTCTCGTGACATATTGTACTTCATGTTGGTGGTAAAATTTCTTCGATATAACTTGTGTTTATTTTTGAAAAAAACGCAAATATGGCGAAAATTTTAAAAATTTTGCAATTTTCAAACTTTGAATTTTTATTCCCTTAAAACAGAGAAATATATCACACAAAATAGTTAAGAAATAACATTTCCCACATGTCTACTTTACATCAGCACAATTTTGGAACAAAATTTTTTTTTGTTAGGAAGTTATAAGGGTTAAAAGTTGACCAGCGATTTCTCATTTTTACAGCAAAATTTACAAAGCCATTTTTTTTAGGGACCACCTCACATTTGAAGTCACTTTGAGGGGTCTATATGGCAGAAAATACCCAAAAGTGACACCATTCTAAAAACTGCACCCCTCAAGGTACTCAAAACCACATTCAAGAAGTTTATTAACCTTCAGGTGCTTCACAGTAACTAAAGCAACGTGGAAGGAAAAAATGAATATTTTACTTTTTAGCCACAAAAATTATCTTTTACAAACTTTTTTTTTATTTTCACAAGGGTAAAAGGAGAAAATGGACAGATAAGGTTGTTATGCAATTTCTCCTGAGTACGCCAATACCCCATATGTGGGGGAAAACCACTGTTTGGGCACACGGCAGAGCTCGTAAGGGAAGGAGCGACGTTTGACTTTTTCAAACTAAAATTGGCTGGAATTTAGATTGGATGCCATGTCGCGTTTGGAGAGCCCCTGATGCGCCTAAACAGTGGAAACCCCCCACAAGTGACACCATTTTGGAAACTAGACCCCCTAAGGTACTTATCTAGATCTGTTGTGAGCACTTTGAACCCTCAAGTGTTTCACAAAAGTTTATAAAGCCTGGGTGTGAAAAAAAAAATCAATTTTCCACAAAAATGATTTTTTAGTCCCAAATTTTTGAATTTTCCCAAGGAAATTGGACCCCAAAAGTTGTTGTCCAATTTGTCCTGAGTACGCTGATACCCCATATGTGGGGGGGGGAAAACTGTTTGGGCGCACGGCAGGGCTTGGAAAGGAAGTAGTAACGTTTTGGAATGCAGACGTTAATGGGGGTCATGTTCCGTTTGCAGTGCCCCAGATGAGCCTAAACAGTGGAAACCCCCACAAGTGACCCCATTTTGGAAACTAGACCCCCTAAGGAACTTATCTAGATCTTTGGTGAGCACTTTGAACCCCCAAGTGCTTCACACAAGTTTATAATGCCCGGGCATGAAAATAAAAAATCCTTTTTTTCCCACAAAAATTATATTTTAGTCACTAATTTTTTATTTTCCCAAGGGTATCAGGAGAAATTGGACCACATAAGTTGTTTTACAATTTGTCCTGAGTACGCTGATACCCCATATGTGGGAGGGAACCAATGTTTGGGCGCACGGCAGAGCTCGGAATGGAAGGAGCACCATTTGACTTTTTCCAACCAAAATTGGCTGGAATTGAGTTTGGATGCCATGTTGCATTTGGAGAGCCCCTGATGTGCCTAAACAGTGGAAACCCCCCACAAATGACCCCATTTGGGAAACTAGACCCCTAAGGAACTTATCTAGATTTTTGATGAGCAATTTGAACCCCCAAGTGCTTCACACAAGTTTATAACGTAGAGCCTTAAAATTTAAAAATCATATTTTTTCCACAAAAATGATCTTTTCACCCGAATTTTTATTTTTCCAAGGGTAACAAGACTCCAAAAGTTATTGTGCAATTTGTCCTGAGTGCGCTGATACCCCATATGTGGGGGTAAACCACTGTTTGGGTGCATGGCAGAGTTTGGAAGGGAAGGAGCGCCGTCTGACTTTTTCAACGCAGAATTGGCTTTACGCCATGTCGTGTTTGGAGAGCTCCTGATCTGCCTAAACAGTGGAAACCCCATAAATGACACCATTTTGGAAACTAGACCCCTCAAGGAACTTATCTAGATGTGTGGTGAGAACTTTGAACCCCCAGGTGTTTCACTAAAGTTTATAACGTACAGCCGTAAAATAAAAAATCTTTTTTTTTTTTTACAAAAATGATTTTTTCACCCCCAATATTTTATTTTCACAAGGGTAACAGAAGAAATTGGAACCCAAAAGTTGTTTTCCAATTTGTCCTGAGTACACTGATACCCAATATGTGGGCGAAAACTACTGTATGGGCACACGTCGGGGCTCGGAAGGGAAGTAGTGACGTTTTGGATTGCAGACTTTGATGGAATGGTCTGGGGGCGTCATGTCACATTTGGAGAGCCCCTGATGCACCTAAACAGTGGAAACCCCCACAAGTGACCCCATTTTGGCAAATAGACCCCACAAGGAACTTATCTAGATGTGTGGTGAGCACTTTGAACCCCGAAGTGCTTCACAGAAGTTTATAACGCACAGCCGTAAAAATAAAAAATCTTTTTTTTTTAACAAAAATGATTTTTTCGCCCCCAATATTTTATTTTCACAAGTGTAACAGGAGAAATTGGACCCCAAAAGTTGTTGTCCAATTTGTCCTGAGTACGCTGATACCCAATATGTGGGAGAAAACTACTGTATGGGCGCACGTCAGGGCTCGGAAGGGAAGTAGTGACGTTTTGGATTGCAGACTTTGATGGAATGGTCTGGGTGCGTCATGTCGCATTTGGAGAGCCCCTGATGCGCCTAAACAGTGGAAACCCCCACAAGTGACCCCATTTTGGAAAATAGACCCCACAAGGAACTTATCTAGATGTGTGGTGAGCACTTTGAACCCCGAAGTGCTTCACAGAAGTTTATAACGCACAGCCGTAAAAATAAAAAATCCTTTTTTTTTTTTGCAAAAATGAATTTTTCGCCCCAATATTTTATTTTTACAAGGGTAACAGGAGAAATTGGACCCCAAAAGTTGTTGCCCAATTTGTCCTGAGTACGCTGATACCCAATATGTGGGAGAAAACTACTGTATGGGTACACGTTGGGGCTCGGAAGGGAAGTAGTGACGTTTTGGATTGCAGACTTTGATGGAATGGTCTGGGGGCGTCATGTCGCATTTGGAGAGCCCCTGATGCGCCTAAACAGTGGAAATCCCCAACAAGTGACCCCATTTTGGAAAATAGACCCCACAAGGAACTTATCTAGGTGTGTGGTGAGCGCTATGAAGCCCAAGTGCTTCACAGAAGTTTATAATGTACAGCCGTAAAAACAAAAAAATAATTTTTTTTGTACAAAAATGAAATTTTCGCCCCCAGTTTTTTATTTTCCCAAGGGTAACAGAAGAAATAGGACAAATTGCACAATAACTCTTGGGATCCAGAGTACGCTGATACCCCATATGTGGGGATAAACTACTGTTTGGACGCATGGCAGAGCTCAGAAGTGAAGGAGCACCGTTTGACTTTTTCAACGCAGAATTGGCTGGAATTGAGATCAGACGCCATGTCACATTTGGAGAGCCCCTGATGTGCCTAAACAGCGGAAACCCCCCAATTCTAACTCCAACCCTAACCCCAACACACCCCTAACCCTAGTCCCAACCCTAACCACAAACCTAACCCTAACACACCCCTAATCCCAACCCTAACCCTAATCCTAACTTTAGCGGCAACCCTAACCCTAACTTTAGCCGCAACCCTAACCCTAACCCTAATGGGAAAATGGAAATAAATACATTTTTTTAATTTTATTTTTCCCTAACTAAGGGGGTGATAAAGGGGGGTTTGATTTACTATTTATAGCGGGTTTTTATGATTGGCAGCTGTCACGCTAAAAGACGCTTTTTATTGCAAAAATAGTTTTTTGCATCGCCACATTTTGAGAGCTATAATTTTTGCATATTTTGGCCCACAGAGTCATGTGAGGTCTTATTTTTTGCGGTACGAGTTGACGTTTTTATTTCTACCATTTTTGAGCAGGTGACATTTTTTGATCGCTTTTTATTTCGATTTTTGGGAGGTTAGAATGAACAAAAATCAGCAATTCATGAATTTCTTTTGGGGGAGGCGTTTTTATTGTTCCGCGTTGTGGTAAAATTGATAAAGCAGTTTTATTATTTCGGTCAGTACGATTATGGCGATACCTCATTTATATCATTTTTTTATGTTTTGGCGCTTTTATAGAATAAAAACAATTTTATATAAAAAATAATTATTTTTGCATCGCTTTATTCTGCGAGCTATAACTTTTTTATTTTTTCGCTGATGATACTGTATGGGGCTCGTTTTTTGCGGGACAAGATGACGTTTTCAGCGGTACCATGGTTATTTATATCGGTCTTTTTGATCACGCGTTATTCCACTTTTTGTTCGGCGGTATGATGATAAAGCATTGATTTTTTGCTTCGTTTTTTTTTTTTTTTTTTTTAAGCGGTTCACTAAAGGGGTTAACTAGTGGGACAGTTTTATAGGGGGGTCGTTATGGACGCGGCGATACCAAATATGTGTACTTTTATTGTTTTGTTTTTTTTATTTACAGGAAGAAATGAATTTATTGGGGAATATTTTTTTTTTTTTAATTTATTTTGGATTTTTTTTTATAACATGTTTATTTTTATTTTTTTAACTTTTTTACTTTGTCCCAGGGTGGGACATCACTGTATTTTATCAAATCGCTGGTGTGACAGTGTGCACAGCACTCTGTCACACCAGCGATCGCTCAGGCAGTGCAGCAGGCTTCTCAGTGCCTGCTCTCAGCAGGCACTGAGGAAGCCGCCTCCCTCCAGGACCCCGGTGCCATCTTGGATCCGGGTCCTGGGAGGGAGGAAGCCCTCAGAACAGCGCGATCACATCGCGCTGGTCTGAGGGTCTCAGGGGGGCGCGCAGGGAGCCCCCACCCTTTGCGATCCTCCCCTGTGCCCCCAGTACACCGCGATCATGTTTGATCGCGGTGTGCTAGGGGTTAATGTGCCGGGAGCGGTCCGTGACCGCTCCTGACACACAGTCACGGGTGTCAGCTGTGATAATCAGCTGACACCCGGCGGCGATTAGCTGCGCTCCCCTCAGGAGCGCAGCTGATCGCCTATGACGTACTATCCCGTCCATGGGCAGAATGGCACGGGTTTTATGGATGGGATAGTACGTCTAATGTCAGAGAGGGGTTAATCAACATTGGATTATTATATTTACTTGTATGCTTTTATTTAAAAGCCAAGAACACTGAAGTCTAACCTTCGCAATGCAGCTGTTGTCAAAGTTCAACCCACATTATGCACTTCCAACATTGCAGCATTTGAGTCATGATGTGAGTTGGATTTGTCTAATCTATGGAATGACAAGGTTGACCATCAGTATCCTATAGCATAAGTAGGCTTTTGTGTTAGCATTTGTTTTCAACATGTGCATATCTGAAATAATATGTCACAATTATTTTGTTACAGATTTCTGACAAAGACTAATCATTTTATGGTTTTAAAGCTGACGTTTCAAATGTTTACAGCTGAGAAATCAGGGTGTAGCCTCATATCTATGTGTAGCACTAGACACTTTGACATGTCATGTTTTTTTCACCATGTGTAGGTAGCTAGCAGTAATTTTTGCCGGACACACAGCAGGGGAACAGCAGGCGTTACTGAACCCCACAAACACATCAGCGATTGTTTTCATCTGTGCATCTAACACTTCTGAGCAGCAACTGGCGGTGTAGAAGCCCAGGGTCAAGGAGGGTGTAGGCAGAGGCCTAGTATGAGATGTTTGAAGTTGAAGTTGTAGTTAGCGGCAGTAATTTTTGCCAGACACACAGCAGGGGAACAGCAGGCGTTACTGAACCCCACAAACACATCAGCGATTGTTTTCATCTGTGCATCTAACACTTCTGAGCAGCAACTGGCGGTGTTGAAGCCCAGGGTCAAGGTCGGTGTAGGTAGAGGCCTAGTATGAGATGTTTGAAGTTGAAGTTGTAGTTAGCAGCAGTAATTTTTGCCAGACACACAGCAGGGGAACAGCAGGCGTTACTGAACCCCACAAACACATCAGCGATTGTTTTCATCTGTGCATCTAACACTTCTGAGCAGCAACTGTCGGTGTTGAAGCCCAGGGTCAAGGAGGGTGTAGGCAGAGGCCTAGTATGAGATGTTTGAAGTTGAAGTTGTAGTTAGCAGCAGTAATTTTTGCCAGACACACAGCAGGGGAACAGCAGGCGTTACTGAACCCCACAAACACATCAGCGATTGTTTTCATCTGTGCATCTAACACTTCTGAGCAGCAACTGTCGGTGTTGAAGCCCAGGGTCAAGGAAGGTGTAGGCTTAAAATATTGAGTTATTGCCTTGTTACGTGGCTATTGCAAATGTATGTACTTCAAACAAGAATAAATGAAGTTTTACTAGGAGAATAAAATGATGAATTTCAATTCCAAGAATAGAAAAATATTTATACTTGAGAGTCCTCAGTGGTTGATACCGTTTAATGGCTAACTGAAAAGATGGTAACAAATTCCAAGCTTTCGAGACTACTCAGGTCTCTTCATCAGGCTAAGACTAAAACAAAAAATGAATAATCACATATTTCTACACACAACAGGACACAGGAATAGTGCAATAGGTAAGACAAGTGACGTGAAGCAGAACTGTCATTATGGCAGAGGGATGATCATAAATATTGGAACAGTTCCTAGATAAGGAGATAAAGTTTTATTGCCCTCTGATTGGGGTCTGGTGTTCTGTTTTGATGCCCTAGAAGGTCAGAGACGCAGATTCCTTAATTGATATAGAATGACATGAATCCGTGTGATCTATTCATTCCAGCACTAAGAGTGTCAAAGGTCATGATGAGCTTATATTCCGAAACCTTTGTATCTTTCTCAGATTTGAAGTTATATTTTAATACCAGTAATTCCATATCCATCATGCTATGACCGGGTATACAAAAGTGTTTTGCCACAGGTAAATCCATTATTTTTTCTATTATTGTGTGGCGATGATAATTCATCCTTGTTCTCAGTTTTTGGCCGGTCTCCCCCACATACAGACCCCCAGTTGGACATTTTGTACATATAATTAGGTACACCACATTAGATGTGATGCAGCTGAAAGTACCTTTGATCTTGTAGTCCTGATGGGAGTAGGGGATCTTTATGTTGTCCGTGGTCATTATAGATGCACAGGTTTTACATTTCTTCTTGTTGCAAGGAAAGGTTCCTGCAGCTGTTGGGGAGGACAGGGAGCTTCTGACAATGATGCTTCTTAGATTTGGGGGCTGCCTAAAACACAGTAGTGGGGGGTCGCCTCAGAAAGACTTTTTTGAACCAGGGATACCATCCAAGAACAATTGAAAACCAAATTTCAAGAGCCAACTGAATATCAAGGAATCACCTGCTACATTACAAAGGTAAAGAAGAAAATAACCGGGTGCCTCTAGTGGTGACCTACAATCCAAATCTGGAGGTGCTAAGGGGAGCTACACGGAAACTACAACCTTTACTACAAAAAGATGCCCGATATTACAATCCATATTTCCAGACCCCCCACTACTGTGTTTTAGGCAGCCCACAAATCTAAGAAGCATCATTGTCAGAAGCTCCCTGTCCTCCCCAACAGCTGCAGGAACCTTTCCTTGCAACAAGAAGAAATGTAAAACCTGTGCATCTATAATGACCACGGACAAGATAAAGATCCCCAACTCCCATCACGACTACAATATCCCAGCTACTTTCAGCTGCATCACATGTAATGTGGTGTACCTAATTATATGTACTAAATGTCCAAATGGGGGTCTGTATGTGGGGGAGACCAGCCAAAAACTGAGAACAAGGATGAATTATCATCGCCACACAATAAGAGAAAAAATAATGGATTTACCTGTGGCAAAACACTTTTGTATGCCCGTCATAGCATGATGGATATGGAATTACTGGTATTAAAATATAACTTCAAATCTGAGAAAGATACAAAGGTTTCGGAATATAAGCTGATCATGACCTTTGACACTCTTAGTGCTGGAATGAATAGATCACACGGATTTATGTCATTCTATATCAATTAAGGAATCTGCGTCTCTGCCCTTCCAGGGGCATGAAAACACAAAACCAGACCCCAATCAGAGGGCAATAAAACTTTCTATCCTTATCTATGAACTGTTCCAATATTTATGTTCATCCCTCTGTCATAATGACAGTTCTGCTACACGTCACTTGTCTTACCTATTGCACTATTCCTGTGTCCTGTTGTGTATAGAAATATGTGATGCTTCATTTTTTGTTTTAGTCTTTGCATGATGAAGAGACGTGAGTAGCCTCGAAAGCTTGCAATTTGTTACCATCTTTTCAGTTATCCATTAAAAGGTATCAACCACTGCGGACTCTCAAGTCTAAATATTTTTCTATCTACTGGCTAACACGGTACGAAGATACACATGTTTCCTAACTTCAAGAATAAAAATAAAGACCCTGCAAATATAAACGCATATATGCACATGCCAACAAGAAATGGAACAACACACCACCCAAAAAATTGGTTACAAAATATAGTGTTGTAAATTTAAGAATAAAAGTCCATTTTTGTATTTATGAATAATGCTTAAGGAACGCTATGTTAAACCATAACATAGTGAAGACAATGGATTTTGTAATAGTCACTCATCATCATCATTGCAATTTATATGTGACAGTCACAGACATTTCAATTATTTAAGTTAATAAAATCGTTACTTTGTACAGCATGTATGACATCTCCAGCATGGACTCATCAATGTGATGACGCAATAATGTACGATAAAAAATAACCATTTAAAAAAACATTATGCATTGTCACAATTTAAGTGTGTGCCTGCAAGTGTAGGTGAAACAAAGGCTACGGATAGCAAAGGTATATTCTATGTCTGTATCAGACAGTGGACAGCCTCTGATGGGTAATGGCGATGTTATACTGTACGTCAATAAAGTCTGCGGCTGCAATCATGCATTTTTTGCTTGTACAGTGTTGAAGAGGGTAAAAGCATGTCTGGTTGGGCAAGGCTTTATCCATCAACACTACCTTCCTACTGTCACGCGTAGGGTAGGGTAGCGTGTGTCTATTAGATGACTCTCTATAAAATGTGACGTTACGCAGCGTAATTGTGCGCTAGGGACGCCAAAAATACGACAGCAGTAATCATTTACTGTCTAATACTCGACCTATGACCAACAAAAAAAGCACGTTCCCTCTTTAACAATCTACAAGACTAACAAGCATAATGGTTGACGCTGACTTTATTGAGGTACAGTATTACATCGACATTGTCCATGAGTAACTATGCACTGTGATACCTATATACCATTATTAATTTATATCTGTTGTGGTTGTTTCAACAGCACTTGCAGGTATAACTACCTATTGTCAGTATGCATGATGCACTTTCTAGATGTAATAATTTATTATTGCACATTATTACCAGGTTTAGATGCTGGCCATTTCATATATGGTGTGTGAAGTTACAGTTGGCATCAGTATGTGTATTTTATAATGTCTGTCATAAATAAAACTCGTGATGATGATGATGAGGATTTTATGATTCGTACATCCATTGACTGCATTATCTTACAGGTACAGATAAAGTTCATTAAAAAGCATTAATTGATAAGTATGAAATGTACTTTTATGCATTAATTTCAAAAAGTGAACACTATGTTTTAGTTTTTGTTACCATTTCTAATAGACATGTGCAGATATGCGCTGTGATGACAAATTATTATTTGTCCATATTTGTTATAAAAATTTATCATTCTAGGCCCGGAAAACTTCACAATTTCCTGTTTGAAGCATAACAATCAGGGTGACGGCTCTTCCCTATTTGGAGCATGTTCCACATGGGTATTTCTGTGCATGTGTAGGGAACAGGAGACTTCTTGCCGGACACACAACAGGGGAACAGCTGGCGTTACTGAACCCCACTAACACTATAGCTTGTGTATTGGTCTGTGGACACGACACTTCTGAGCAGCAACTGGCAGTGTTGTAGCCCAGGGAGTAGAGTTCAGGTGGTAGAAAGATGAACATAACAGGAGACATGGATAACGTTGCGAACCAGTTATTTAATCTGAAAACGGACAGACAAATTCTGGCGAGATCCATGCCTTGTTCATTTTCAGAAAAGTAAGCCGGTCTACATTATCGGAGGATAGTCGCATGCGACGGTCTGTTAGTACACCACCTGCAGCACTAAAGACGCGCTCCGATAATACACTGACAGCAGGGCAAACCAGCACCTCCAATGCATACTGGCTAAGCTCTGGCCATGTATCCAGCTTAGAGACCCAAAACTTGAATGTGGAAGAGCCATCTGGGAGTACACTGAGAGGGAA
>JARQOD010000941.1:0-116284 GCA_033576555.1 Oophaga sylvatica | reverse complement strand
GCCTTACGGCCTTCCAAAATTCCTTGTCCTCCTTTTCCTCCTGTTGCTTCTCCTCCTTCTCTCAGTCTCCTTGTCCTCCTGCCGCTTCTCCCTCCGTCTCTCAGCAGGAGTGGGTGGCGCCCTCACAACGCTTTGCAGCGCGGCGACTTCGCTTTCCCTCCGCTTCTTCTCCTCCTCCCGCCTCTTAACCTCCTCCTCTCTCTTCCTTTCTACCTCCCGCCTCCGCTCCTCCTCACGTCTCTTTCTTTCCTCCTCCTCTCTAGTTGACCTCCTCTGCACACCAAACGGGCAGTCTCTATACAGGTGCTCTGAACTGCCACACCTGTCACATTCACGAGGCATCGGACACCTAGCCGCCACATGACCCTCTTGCTTGCAATTACGGCAAACCAACTCCTTGCTACACATGTTTAGCAGGTGCCCGAACTGAAAGCACCTCCTGCAGTATAGTGGCTGCCCTGGGTATGACAGGAAGCCCCTATGACCCGCCACTGAAAAGTTCGCTGGTGGGTGGGTGAAACCTCCCAAACAACCTGGGTCCTTCTTCAATTTCACCCGAAACACATACTTGCAGTTGAAAATACCCAAGACATTTTTCTGCTTCTTCCCTCCCTTCACGTATTCACAGTACCGCTCCAGGAACTGCTCCAGTAGTGCAACTTCTGTATAGGGATTGTACACAGTCACAGTCACCACTTTTTCCATGAGCCCAAACAGGGGCTCCACCCACACTCCCTCCAGGCATGGATCACCTTCATTACTTCTGAGCCATTCAAAGACGGTCAAACAGCATCCCTCATTCACAAAGTTTACATCATATGTACCTTGACTCCGGAATTCATTGACGCTGTAGATATCCTGACGATGGGCTCCAGCCTTTCCCTCCAACAGGTCACGAACGACGTACACCAGGTTGTTTTTCTCACCACCTTCCACCACCACACGGATCGTATTCTTTATGAACATCCTCAGTCCAGACTGCCGATACGGATACCGCAGTAGAAATTCAGCAGCACACTGCCAGCAAAGCCTCTGGATCACTCCAGTTTGCTTCACTCAGTTAGACTGAGCACCACAATATACTCAGCAACAGGAAGCTGCACAGGGCCAGGTATATATAGCATGTCCAATCAGTCTTAATCAGGGCGAGAACAATCAGCAGGGCAGGTGATGATCTCTATCCAATCAGTCTCAATCAGGGCGGGAACAATCAGCAGGGCAGGTGATGATCTCTATCCCAGACGAAGTTCATATGGTTTCAGGCTGAAGTTATTCAAGCTCCAAATAGCTCCACAGCAAAAAAACAGACTAGCAAGCCATGGTTCACAGGTTCAAATCCTAACATTAAGATTAGTTTTGAGCATTCTGATACCGCAAGTATCGGGTATCGGCCGATATTCGCGGTATCGGAATTCCGATACTGAGTTCCGATACTTTTGGTATATCGTACACCGGAATCGGAAGTTCCCATAATTCTTTGAGAGGCAGTGTGATTTTATTCAGCCAATGAGGAATCCTAAGAAGTGTGGGCACATCCTGTCATGCTGCAGTCATGTTAACTAATGGCATGGCTGTGAGTGGCTGCTGAAATGATGTCAGAATGCACTATAAAAGGCGCCACCGTCATTTTGGTTTCACTCTGCTGTGAATTCAGTTAGGGACAGAACGCTGCTCTTCTGACTCTGAGGGACAGTTGGAGATTGCGATTTTGTGAATTGTTCTGTAGGCAGGTTATTTGACAAACCGCTGTGTAAAGCTTCCTTTTGCCTTGCAGTGCTGTTTTCACAGCTCTCTGCAAGGTGTGTGTGTGAGTGCAGGTGACGCTGCAGTTTGGTCTGCATCCACCACTGTTTGTAGTCAGCTGCACGTGTCACTCACTGCCTCATTTTTTTTTTTTTTGGAATTGGGGCTGCTCCATTCAATTTCAATTAACTCTCATCTATTAGTGTGACGCGCTTCCATCCGTATCCAATACATTGGTTGCAAACACTAATAGAAGTACAGAGCGGAGCCTTTCAGAGCTAGTGAACAGTTGTGTGCAGTGTTCACGGCTGTCTGGGAGGTCTCTTTGTGAGTGCAGATCACGCTCAAGCTAGTTCTTCAACCACTGCTGGTTGGAGTCTGCTGAGCGTGTGTCACTGCCTCATCCTTAAAATTTTTTGCTAATTGGTGCTGCTTCATTCAATTTCAATTAACTCTAATCTGTTAGTGTGACACGCTTCCATCCGTATCTAATAAATTGGTTGCAAACACTATAGAAGTACATAAAGGAGCCTTTCAGAGCTAGTGAACAGTTGTGTGCAGTGTTCACGGCTGTCTGGGTGGTCTCTTTGTGAGTGCAGATCACGCTCAAGTTAGTTCTTCAACCACTGCTGGTTGGAGTCTGCTAAGCGTGTGTCACTGCCTCATCCTTTAAATTTTTTGCTAATTGGTGCTGCTCCATTCAATTTCAATTAACTCTAATCTATTAGTGTGACGCGCTTCCATCTGTATGCAATACATTGGTTGCAAACACTATAGAAGTACATAAAGGAGCCTTTCAGAGCTAGTGGACAGTTGTGTGCAGTGTTCACGGCTGTCTGGGAGGTCTCTTTGTGAGCCCAGATCACGCTCAAGTTAGTTCTTCAACCACTGAAGGTTGGAGTCTGCTGAGCGTGTGTCACTGCCTCATCCTTAAAATTTTTTGCTAATTGGTGCTGCTCCATTCAATTTCAATTAACTCTAATCTATTAGTGTGACGCGCTTTCATCCGTATCCAATACATTGGTTGCAAACACCATAGAAGTACATAGCGGAGCCTTTCAGAGCTAGTGAACAGTTGTGTGCAGTGTTCACGGCTGTCTGGGAGGTCTCTTTGTGAGTGCAGATCACGCTCAAGTTAGTTCTTCAACCACTGCTGGATGGAGTCTGCTAAGCGTGTGTCACTGCCTCATCCTTTAAATTTTTTGCTAATTGGTGCTGCTCCATTCAATTTCAATTAACTTTAATCTATTAGTGTGACGCGCTTCCATCCGTATCCAATACCTTGGTTGCAAACACTATAGAAGTACATAAAGGAGCCTTTCAGAGCTAGTGGACAGTTGTGTGCAGTGTTCACGGCTGTCTGGGAGGTCTCTTTGTGAGCCCAGATCACGCTCAAGTTAGTTCTTCAACCACTGCTGGTTGGAGTCTGCTGAGCGTGTGTCACTGCCTCATCCTTAAAATTTTTTGCTAATTGGTGCTGCTCCATTCAATTTCAATTAACTCTAATCTATTAGTGTGACGCGCTTTCATCCGTATCCAATACATTGGTTGCAAGCACCATAGAAGTACATAGCGGAGCCTTTCAGAGCTAATGAACAGTTGTGTGCAGTGTTCACGGCTGTCTGGGAGGTCTCTTTGTGAGTGCAGATCACACTCAAGTTAGTTCTTCAACCACTGCTGGATGGAGTCTGCTAAGCGTGTGTCACTGCCTCATCCTTTAAATTTTTTTGCTAATTGGTGCTGCTCCATTCAATTTCAATTAACTTCAATCTATTAGTGTGACGCGCTTCCATCCGTATCCAATACCTTGGTTGCAAACACTATAGAAGTACATAAAGGAGCCTTTCAGAGCTAGTGAACAGTTGTGTGCAGTGTTCACGGCTGTCTGGGAGGTCTCTTTGTGAGTGCAGATCAGGCTCAAGTTAGTTCTTCAACCACTGCTGGTTGGAGTCTGCTAAGCGTGTGTCACTGCCTCATCCTTTAAATTTTTTGCTAATTGGTGCTGCTCCATTCAATTTCAATTAACTCTAATCTATTAGTGTTACGCGTTTCCATCCGTATCCAATACATTGGTTGCAAACACTATAGAAGTACATAAAGGAGACTTTTGGCTGGTTTGCGGCCAGATTAGTATTGCCCTATTTTTTGTAGCCTTATCTATTGCATTCTAGTGTCATGTATAGTGTACAGTTCCTATAGCGTCTTGTGCTTGGGTGCGAGGAAAACACAGGAGACATAGGTTGAAATGAAATGACTTGTATTACTTCATACAAGCATGCTGAAAAGTTCACACAGTTTGCAGGAACAGCGACAGGAGACACAGCAGGCCAGAGTAACTTCAAGCACTACAATAAATCTCCAAAGCAGGTTCAGGATCTCTTCTCTGTACCGTAATTCCTCTGCAAACATGGATTCACCAAACAGCAGGTTTCCAGAGTCCAAAAGTGTTCCAAGGTTCCTCAGTAGGGAATAGCTGGAGTACAAGTCCAAGGTTTCCAGGAGTAAGGTCACAGACTGACTGAGGCTTGATTCAGGAGCACTGATTGTTCAGCTGAGGCTGCTTAAGAAGCAAGAGGGAAGAATCAGGGCGGGAACATGAAAACTGGAAACTCCATATTAACTGAGGGCAAGAGCTGCAGAAAGACAGAAAGCAAAATGGCCGACGGAAAACTGAGTTTCAAGGAACATGTCAACAGAGACAAAGAACCTTACATTACTCCCCCCTTAGGGACAACCTCCGGATGACCTCAGACCAGACTTGTCAGGGTACCCCTGATGAAACTGGCGGAGCAGGCGAGGAGCATTTACATTATTGACTGGTTCCCATGAGTTGTCCTCCACTGGGTAGCCCTGCCATTTAATCAAATATTGCAACTGATTTCTGTACAACCTGGAATCTAGAATCCTTTCCACCATAAATTCTTCCTGACCATCGACCAGCACTGGGTCAGGGCAAGGAGAAGAACGTTCAGGAAACGTATTGGGTGTTGCAGCCTTTAGTAGGGATACATGAAAGACAGGGTGGATTCTCATAGTTCTGGGCAGTTGAAGACGACAAGCAACAGCACTTATAATCTTATTGATCTTATAAGGTCCAATGTACTTATGTCCCAATTTAGACGATGGAATCTTTAATTTAAGATTTCTGGTTGACAGCCAGACCAAATCTCCTACCTTGAAAGCTGGTGCAGGTTTACGAAATTTATCTGCTGCTTTCTTGTACCTTTCCTGAGCCAATTCTAGATTTTCCTTTAGAAGATCCATATTCTTTTGTAAAGAAGTGATTCTTTCAGCCACTGCCGGCAAGGGCGTATCTATGGGAAATCGAGGAAGAATGTTAGGATGATAACCTAGATTGGAGTAAAAAGGAGACTGCTTAGTGGAGGCGCTCCGAGAGTTGTTATAAGAGAACTCAGCCAGTGGAAGTAGATCCACCCAATCATCCTGTAGGTGGCAGATAAAACAGCGGAGATACTGCTCCAGGGTCTGATTGGTTCGTTATGTCTGTCCATTAGTCTGGGGATGAAAAGCAGAAGAAAGGTTTACTTTAATGTCCAATGCTGCACAAAAATTTTGCCAAAACCTTGAAGTGAATTGCACCCCTCGATCCGAAATGACCTCATCCGGTACTCCATGTAAGCGAAACACATTCTTAATCATCAAGTCTGATGTCTGTTTTGCAGTGGGTAAGCCGAGACAAGGGATAAAATGAGCTGCCTTTGTTAGACGGTCAACCACCACTAGAATGGTGTTCTTCCCTTGAGAGGTTGGTAACTCCACAATGAAGTCCATAGAAATGGATCCCCACGGGCGGGACGGGGTGGGAAGAGGTTGCAACAGACCAGTTGGTGAGGAGCGAGGTGTTTTGCATCTTGCACAGACTTCACATGATGTGACATAGTTTAAGACATCTTTCCTGTAAGTGGGCTACCAAAAGAAACGAGAAAGAAATTCTTGTGTCTTTAGAATTCCCCTATGCCCGGCTATCTTGGAATCGTGGATGAGTTGCAATACTCTCAATCTGACTGTTTCAGGTATATACAGACGTTGTCCCTGAATCCACACACCATTCTTAAAGACAAGACTTACGTCCCTTGGGGGTTGAGCCAAGAAAGAATCCGCATGGTATGCTTCCTTGATGTCCTTAAGTAGGTCTTGATTATGAATCACTCCCAGGAATCTAGAGTCAGGAAGAATAGTCTTAGGAGGAGTAAGTGGACATGTCTCTGCTGAATGAATCCTAGAGAGTGCATCAGCCTTTCCATTGAGCGATCCTGGTCTATAAGAAATGACAAAATTAAATTGGTTTAGGAAAAGATTCCAGCGAGCCTGGCGAGGAGTCAGGCACTTAGCCGACCTGATAAATTCAAGGTTACGATGGTCTGTCAGGACGACTATTTGCTGTGCAGCACCCTGAAGAAGGTGTCTCCATTCCTTGAAGGCGGCAATAATGGCCAACAATTCTCTATTGCCCACATCGTAGTTCCTCTCAGCCGAAGACAACTGCTGGGAAAAGAAGGCACAGGGATGCAAGACATTCTTCTCACCTGTTCTCTGAGAGAGTATAGCTCCAACGGCACAGTCTGAAGCATCCACCTCTATTATGAAGGCAAGCTCGGGGTTGGGATGTACTAAGATAGGTGCGGTGGTAAATTTATCCTTTAAACAGGAAAATGCTTCCTGAGCTTGCGGGTCCAGGAGAACCTAGACTGTTTCCGGGTAAGTTGGGTGATAGGTGACACTACCTCAGAAAAATTCTTAATGAAACGTCTATAGAAGTTGGCAAACCCGATGAAACGCTGCACCTCCTTCACATTTCTAGGAATTAGCCAATCCTTGATGGCTTGGGTCTTGCTTCCATCCATACTAATCCCTTGCGTAGATAGTACATACCCCAGAAATTGAATTTCGGTCCTATGGAATTCACATTTTTCAAGTTTGATGTAGAGATGGTTTTGTCTTAGGCGTTCTAAGACCATTCTCACATGTCCATGATGTTCCTCTGTGGAGTTAGAAAAAATTAGAATATCATCCAGATAAATCACCACAAATGTATCTAGGAGATCCCTGAAGATATCATTCACGAAGTGTTGGAAAGTGGCTGGGGCGGTACTCAGACCAAAAGGCATAACTAGATATTCAAAGTGTCCATAGCGTGACCTGAAAGCAGTCTTCCATTCATCCCCAGGTCTAATACGGACCAAGTTATAGGCCCCACGGAGATCCAGTTTAGAGAAAATTTTGGCATTCCGCTGTCATGTATAGTGTACAGTTCCTATAGCGTCTTGTGCTTGGGTGCGAGGAAAACACATGAGACATAGGTTGATATGAAATGACTTGTATTACTTCATACAAGCATGCAGAAAAGGTCACACAGTTTGCAGGAACAGAGGCAGGAGAACACAGCAGGCCAGAGTAACTTCAAGCTCTACAATAACTATCCAAGCAGGTTCAGGATCTCTTCTCTGTACCGTAATTCCTCTGCAAACATGGATTCACCAGACAGCAGGTTTCCAAAGTCCAAAAGTGTTCCAAAGTTCCTCAGTAGGAAATAGCTGGAGTCCAAAATCCTAGGTTTCCAGGAGTCAGGTCACAGGCTGACTGAGGCTTGATTCAGGAGCACTGATTGTTCAGCTGAGGCTGCTTAATAAGCAAGAGGGAGAGAATCATGGCGGGAACATGAAAACTGGAAACTCCATATTAACTGAGGGCAAGAGCTGCAGAAAGACAGAAAGCAAAATGGCCGACGGAAAACTGAGTTTCAAGGAACATGTCAAAAGAGACAAAGAACCTTTCATTACTCCCCCCTTAAGGACAACCTCCAGTTGACCTCAGACCAGGCTTGTCAGGGTACCTCTGATGAAACTGGCGGAGCAGGCGAGGAGCATTTACATTATTGACTGGTTCCCATGAGTTGTCCTCCACTGGGTAGCCCTGCCATTTAATCAAATATTGCAACTGATTTCTGTACAACCTGGAATCTAGAATCCTTTCCACCATAAATTCTTCCTGACCATCGACCAGCACTGGGTCAGGGCAAGGAGAAGAACGTTCAGGAAACGTATTGGGTGTTGCAGCCTTTAGTAGGGATACATGAAAGACAGGGTGGATTCTCATAGTTCTGGGCAGTTGAAGACGACAAGCAACAGCACTTATAATCTTACTGATCTTATAAGGTCCAATGTACTTATGTCCCAATTTAGACGATGGAATCTTTACTTTAAGATTTCTGGTTGACAGCCAGACCAAATCTCCTACCTTGAAAGCTGGTGCAGGTTTACGAAATTTATCTGCTGCTTTCTTGTACCTTTCCTGAGCCAATTCTAGATTTTCCTTTAGAAGATCCATATTCTTTTGTAAAGAAGTGATTCTTTCAGCCACTGCCGGCAAGGGCGTATCTATGGGAAATCGAGGAAGAATGTTAGGATGATAACCTAGATTGGAGTAAAAAGGAGACTGCTTAGTGGAGGCGCTCTGAGAGTTATTATAAGAGAACTCAGCCAGTGGAAGTAGATCCACCCAATCATCTTGTAGGTGGCAGAATAAAGCAGCGGAGATACTGCTCCAGGGTCTGATTGGTTCGTTCTGTCTGTCCATTAGTCTGGGGATGAAAAGCAGAAGAAAGGTTTACTTTAATGTCCAATGCGGCACAGAAATTTTGCCAAAACCTTGAAGTGAATTGCACCCCTCGATCCGAAATGACCTCATCCGGTACTCCATGTAAGCGAAACACATTCTTAATCATCAAGTCTGATGTCTGTTTTGCAGTGGGTAAGCCGACACAAGCGATAAAATGAGCTGCCTTTGTTAGACGATCAACCACCACTAGAATGGTGTTCTTCCCTTGAGAGGTTGGTAACTCCACAATGAAGTCCATAGAAATGGATCCCCACGGGCGGGACGGGGTGGGAAGAGGTTGTAACAGACCAGTTGGTGAGGAGCGAGGTGTTTTGCATCTTGCACAGACTTCACATGAAGTGACATAGTTTAAAACATATTTCCTGTAAGTGGGCTACCAAAAGAAACGAGAAAGAAATTCTTGTGTCTTTAGAATTCCCCTATGCCCGGCTATCTTGGAATCGTGGATGAGTTGCAATACTCTCAATCTGACTGTTTCAGGTATATACAGACGTTGTCCCTGAATCCACACACCATTCTTAAAGACAAGACTTACGTCCCTTGGGGGTTGAGCCAACAAAGAATCCGCATGGTATGCTTCCTTGATGTCCTTAAGTAGGTCTTGATTATGAATCACTCCCAGGAATCTAGAGTCAGGAAGAATAGTCTTAGGAGGAGTAAGTGGACATGTCTCTGCTGAATGAATCCTAGAGAGTGCATCAGCCTTTCCATTGCGCGATCCTGGTCTATAAGAAATGACAAAATTAAATTGGTTTAGGAAAAGATTCCAGCGAGCCTGGCGAGGAGTCAGGCACTTAGCCGACCTGATAAATTCAAGGTTACGATGGTCTGTCAGGACGACTATTTGCTGTGCAGCACCCTGAAGAAGGTGTCTCCATTCCTTGAAGGCGGCAATAATGGCCAACAATTCTCTATTGCCCACATCGTAGTTCCTCTCAGCCGAAGACAACTGCTGGGAAAAGAAGGCACAGGGATGCAAGACATGCTTCTCACCTGTTCTCTGAGAGAGTATAGCTCCAACGGCACAGTCTGAAGCATCCACCTCTATTATGAAGGCAAGCTCTGGGTTGGGATGTACTAAGATAGGTGCGGTGGTAAATTTATCCTTTAAACAGGAAAATGCTTCCTGAGCTTGCGGGGTCCAGGAGAACCTAGACTGTTTCCGGGTAAGTTGGGTGATAGGTGACACTACCTGAGAGAAATTCCTAATGAAACGTCTATAGAAGTTGGCAAACCCGATAAAGCGCTGCACCTCCTTCACATTTCTAGGAATTGGCCAATCCTTGATGGCTTGGGTCTTGCTTCCATCCATACTAATCCCTTGCGTAGATAGTACATACCCCAGAAATTGAATTTCGGTCCTATGGAATTCACACTTTTCAAGTTTGATGTAGAGATGGTTTTGTCTTAGGCGTTCTAAGACCATTCTCACATGTCCATGATGTTCCTCTGTGGAGTTAGAAAAAATTAGAATATCATCCAGATAAATCACCACAAATGTATCTAGGAGATCTCTGAAGATGTCATTCACCAAGTGTTGGAAAGTGGCTGGGGCGGTACTCAGACCAAAAGGCATAACTAGATATTCGAAGTGTCCATAGCGTGACCTGAATGCAGTCTTCCATTCATCCCCAAGTCTAATACGGACCAAGTTATAGGCCCCACGGAGATCCAGTTTAGAGAAAATTTTGACGTGCCGCATTCTCTCCAACAACTCAGGGATTAAAGGCAATGGATAACGGTTTCTAATAGTAACCTTATTGAGTTCCCTATAGTCTATGCAGGGTCTCAGAGATCCATCTTTCTTCTTCACAAAGAAGATGGGTGCACCTGCGGGAGATGAAGAGGGGCGTATGAAGCCCTTGGCTAGATTTTCATCTATGTAGTCCTTCAAAGCCTTTAGCTCGGGCCCCGCTAGGGGTAGATCTTACCAAAAGGTATCTCGGCTCCAGGCAATAATTCGATTGGACAATCATATGGACGGTGAGGAGGAAGCTGATCAGCGTTCTTCTTGTCACATAAATCCACATAGTCCTGGTATACAGCTGGTAGTTCAGGGACTGACATGGTTCCTTTAGGAACAGAGCAAGCTGAAACTCCTTGACTCATCTGTTTCTCCGGAAAGTGTAATTCCTTGGTCTCCCAGTTAATCGTAGGATTCTGCGCCTGCAGCCATGGTAGCCCTAGAATAATGGGAAAGTGGGGAGAAGAGATAAGCATAAAAGACATTTTCTCCTGATGATCTTTACCCATAAGGACCCTCAAAGGCTCTGTTTCCTGATCCACTGGTCCAGAGGTCAGCAGGGAGCCATCCACAGTCTCCATCTGTACTGGAGTAGCCTTCTTCACTGAACGTATCCCCTGTTTCAGAGCAAAGGAGATATCCATAAAATTTCCACTTGCTCCTGAGTCGATCATAGCAGAGCTAGACACCCAGACTGAGTCCACCCAAAGTTTGATGGAAAGGAAGCAATGAGAATTATTTCTTTTACAACTCAGCTGGGACACCGCTGAGGAAACTTGAAAAATTGCAGCGTTTATACCGTCATTGTCCCCAGAACTAACAGAGTTTAAGTCCGAAAAATCAAGATCTCTTGCAGCAGATCTCTATGGAGTCTGAGGCTCGGACATGACAGAGCTCCTCTCGCAACACTCACAGTGAATGACTGCTGCAGTAGTCTTACGAGAACGGCTGGGGCAGTTTATAATGAAGTGCCCTGACTTACCACAGTAAAAACATAGATTTTCCTTTATACGATGTTCTTTGCGTGCATCACTAACTCGTCTTTGAAAAGAGTCCACCTGCATGGGTTCAGGTTCTGGTTCCCTTGTGATCCTACTCAAAGATTCCTTAGCTGAGGAGGGAGGTAGTAAAAGGTTAGTGCGATTATTTTCGAACCATCTCTCTTGTCTGCGTTCAGTCAGACGAGCATCAATACGGATACAATAGTTAATAAAGTCACCTAACGCAGTGGGAGGGTCGGCACGAGCAAGTTCATCCTTAATCAGTGGAGACAACCCTTTCCGAAAAATAGATTTTTTAGCGGTAGTGTCCAAAGTGGTATCAAGAGCCCATCTCCTGAAATCCAGGGCATATTCGGCTATTGAACGCTTACCTTGGCGCAAAGTTAACATGGCTGCTTCAGCTGTTGCACCTCGATTGGGGTCATCAAACACCTGCCCCATGGCTGAAATAAAAGCATCAAGGTGATTCAAACAATCATCCTCAGTCTCAATCAGAGGGTTTGCCCACACCAAAGCCTTATTGGTAAGCAACATGATTATAGTAAGCACTTTGGATCGTTCAGTGGGAAATTGTGAAGCATGTGCAGAGAAAAATAGATTGCATTGGTTAATAAATCCCCTGAATTTCTCACGTTCACCGCCAAAACGAAAAGGAGGTAACTTGGGGATCCCAGAACTCGGGGTTATGGCAGGAGCCTGGACTCGTTCCTCTAGAGCCTCAATCCTGGCTCGTAATTCCTGAGTAATTTGTCCAAACACTTGCAAATTATGATTAGTGAGGTCCTGTAGGCTTGCAAAACGGGTCTTTATAGTCTGTATATCTGCAAGGATTGTATCAGTCACTCCGCAAAGCTCCTTTATGCGGGCCTCCATCTTCCAGATCTTTTAAGGCAGTAGTGCTGGAAGGAGAAGAGGAAAGGAAAAAGAAAAAAACAATAGTGTTTACCTGTGGTAACACTCCAGAGTAACATTTAAGGGAATGCGCTCACCTGGAATGGTTGTGAGAAGTCACAACCACTGTCATCACAGAAGGTATTAAACGGACATCTGATATCCACAGTCACAGCAGACACGGCTTTCCCAGACCCAGCAGACACTAAACATTGGCTCCTGAATCTTGTCATGTATAGTGTACAGTTCCTATAGCGTCTTGTGCTTGGGTGCGAGGAAAACACATGAGACATAGGTTGATATGAAATGACTTGTATTACTTCATACAAGCATGCAGAAAAGGTCACACAGTTTGCAGGAACAGAGGCAGGAGAACACAGCAGGCCAGAGTAACTTCAAGCTCTACAATAACTCTCCAAGCAGGTTCAGGATCTCTTCTCTGTACCGTAATTCCTCTGCAAACATGGATTCACCAGACAGCAGGTTTCCAAAGTCCAAAAGTGTTCCAAAGTTCCTCAGTAGGAAATAGCTGGAGTCCAAAATCCTAGGTTTCCAGGAGTCAGGTCACAGACTGACTGAGGCTTGATTCAGGAGCACTGATTGTTCAGCTGAGGCTGCTTAAGAAGCAAGAGGGAGAGAATCAGGGCGGAAACATGAAAACTGGAAACTCCATATTAACTGAGGGCAAGAACTGCAGAAAGACAGAAAGCAAAATGGCCGACGGAAAACTGAGTTTCAAGGAACATGTCAAAAGAGACAAAGAACCTTACAGCCGCACTCTCTCCAACAACTGAGGGATTAAAGGCAATGGATAACGGTTTCTAATAGTAACCTTATTGAGTTCCCTATAGTCTATGCAGGGTCTCAGAGATCCATCTTTCTTCTTCACAAAGAAGATGGGTGCACCTGCGGGAGATGAAGAGGGGCGTATGAAGCCCTTGGCTAAATTTTCGTCTATATAATCCTTCAAAGCTTTTAGCTCGGGCCCCGCTAGGGGGTAGATCTTACCAAAAGGTATCTCGGCTCCAGGCAATAATTCAATTGGACAATCATATGGACGGTGAGGAGGAAGCTGATCAGCGTTCTTCTTGTCACATAAATCCACATAGTCCTGGTATACAGCTGGTAGTTCAGGGACTGACATGGTTCCTTTAGGAACAGAGCAAGCTGAAACTCCTTGACTCATCTGTTTCTCTGGAAAGTGTAATTCCTTCGTCTCCCAGTTAATCGTAGGATTCTGCGCCTGCAGCCATGGTAGCCCTAGAATAATGGGAAAGTGGGGAGAAGAGATAAGCAAAAAAGACATTTTCTCCTGATGATCTTTACCCATAAGGACCCTCAAAGGCTCTGTTTCTTGATCCACTGGTCCAGAAGTCAGTAGAGAGCCATTCACAGTCTCCATCTGTACTGGAGTAGCTTTCTTCACTGAACGTATCCCCTGTTTCAGAGCAAAGGAGATATCCATAAAATTTCCACTTGCTCCTGAGTCGATCATAGCAGAGCTAGACACCCAGACTGAGTCAACCCAGAGTTTGATGGAAAGGAAGCAATGAGAATTGTTTCTTTTACAACTCAGCTGGGACACCGCTGAGGAAACTTGAAAAATTGCAGCGTTTATACCGTCATCGTCCCCAGAACTAACAGAGTTTAAGTCCGAGAAATCAAGATCTCTTGCAGCAGATCTCTCTGGAGTCTGAGGCTCGGACATGACAGAGCTCCTCTCGCAACACTCACAGTGAATGACTGCTGCAGTAGTCTTACGAGAACGGCTGGGGCAGTTTATAATGAAGTGCCCTGACTTACCACAGTAGAAACATAGATTTTCCTTTATACGATGTTCTTTGTGTGCATCACTAACCCGTCTTTGTAAAGAGTCCACCTGCATGGGTTCAGGTTCTGGTTCCCTTGTGATCCTACTCAAAGGTTCCTTAGCTGGGGAGGAAGGTAGTAAAAGGTTAGTGCGATTATTTTCGAACCATCTCTCTTGTCTGCGTTCAGTCAGACGAGCATCAATACGGATACAATAGTTAATAAAGTCACCTAACGCAGTGGGAGGGTCGGCACGAGCAAGTTCATCCTTAATCAGTGGAGACAACCCTTTCCGAAAAATAGATTTTTTAGCGGTAGTGTCCAAAGTGGTATCAAGAGCCCATCTCCTGAAATCCAGGGCATATTCGGCTATTGAACGCTTACCTTGGCGCAAAGTTAACATGGCTGCTTCAGCTGTTGCACCTCGATTGGGGTCATCAAACACCTGCCCCATGGCTGAAATAAAAGCATCAAGGTGATTCAAACAATCATCCTCAGTCTCAATCAGAGGGTTTGCCCACACCAAAGCCTTATTGGTAAGCAACATGATTATAGTAAGCACTTTGGATCGTTCAGTGGGAAATTGTGAAGCATGTGCAGAGAAAAATAAATTGCATTGATTAATAAATCCCCTGAATTTCTCACGTTCACCGCCAAAACGAAAAGGAGGTAATTTGGGGATCCCAGAACTCGGGGTTATGGCAGGAGCCTGGGCTCGTTCCTCTAGAGCCTCAATCCTGGCTCGCAATTCCTGGGTAGTCTGTCCAAACACTTGCAAATTATGATTAGTGAGGTCCTGTAGGCTTGCAAAACGGGTTTTTAAAGTCTGTACATCTGAAAGGATTGTATCAGTCACTCCGCAAAGTTCCTTTATGCGGGCCTCCATCTTCCAGATCTTTTAAGGCAGAAGTGCTGGAAGAGGAAAGAAAAAAAAAAAAAACAACAGTGTTTACCTGTGGTAACACTCCAGAGTAAAATTTTAAGGGAATGCGCTCACCTGGAATGGTTGTGAGAAGTCACAACCACTGTCATCACATAAGGTATTAAACGGACATCTGATATCCACAGTCACAGCAGACACGGCTTTCCCACACCCAGCAGACACTAAACATTGGCTCCTGAATCTTGTCATGTATAGTGTACAGTTCCTATAGCGTCTTGTGCTTGGGTGCGAGGAAAACACAAGAGACATAGGTTGAAATGAAATGACTTGTATTACTTCATACAAGCATGCTGAAAAGTTCACACAGTTTGCAGGAACAGCGACAGGAGACACAGCAGGCCAGAGTAACTTCAAGCACTACAATAAATCTCCAAAGCAGGTTCAGGATCTCTTCTCTGTACCGTAATTCCTCTGCAAACATGGATTCACCAAACAGCAGGTTTCCAGAGTCCAAAAGTGTTCCAAGGTTCCTCAGTAGGGAATAGCTGGAGTACAAGTCCAAGGTTTCCAGGAGTAAGGTCACAGACTGACTGAGGCTTGATTCAGGAGCACTGATTGTTCAGCTGAGGCTGCTTAAGAAGCAAGAGGGAAGAATCAGGGCGGGAACATGAAAACTGGAAACTCCATATTAACTGAGGGCAAGAGCTGCAGAAAGACAGAAAGCAAAATGGCCGACGGAAAACTGAGTTTCAAGGAACATGTCAACAGAGACAAAGAACCTTACATCTAGTTTCGTGCATTGTAATAGCTACAAATATTTTGTGAGTGATACTATCGATTGTACATCGTTTTTGTCTCAATCACAACCTTTGTTTTTTGGAGGAAAAACAGGAAAAGGTTAATAAAGTTCAGAAAACACTACACTTGACACTTGCTAGGCCACATTAGCTGATATTAAAGTGTAGTCCACACTTAATAAACTTAGTTTTTCTTATACCTGTTAGCAGCTGTTCAGGAATAAGCACACTAAGGCCTTAGTACTTTTCTGCCTATCTTTATCAATCTACCAAGATGAAGAAGGCAGGGAGTAAGGCACGTGGTCGTGGGCGTGGAGTTTCAGCAGGGAGAGGATGTGGGGATTCTGTGCCTGCTGCGGCCCCCAGTGACACAGCATCAACCAGTTTTCCCCGTGAGCGGTCCTTTATGCGCAGTTTTGTAGGAGCTCGGCGTACCCCCCTGCTGTGGGAAGAACAAATTGAAGCCGTTGTCGGTTGGATGGCAGCCAACGCATCGACTTCAATTGCTTCCACCTCCTCTCAGGACCAGAGCACTGTTGAGCAACCATCTGTCTCTTCACCGCCTGCCAAATTGCCCAGGCAGTCAGAGAGCTCTGTACAGGAGCCAGCTCAGTCTCTACTTCTGTTCTCTGAATCTGTTGGCTTGGAAAGAGGGGGCCAGCCAAGCAGCATTCTAGAATGTGAAGAAGAGGGAGTATGCAGTGATGCGCTACTGCTTTGTCTCTCTGAATCTGAAGAGGCGGGTGAGCCAGTGCCGATGGTCAGCACACCGCAGAACGCATCTGATGATGATGAGACTCAGGTGCCAGTTTCTGTTGTGCATGGTGCTGGCCAGACGACCCAACAGCAGCAGGTTTCGGAAGAGGGTAGTGGAGATGATGAGGTCCTTGACCCATCATGGCGTGAGGAACAGGAAGGTGGTGGGAGCAGCTCTGATGAAGAGATTCCCCCAACGGTCCAAACAGGAGGGAGAGGTAGGCTGCAGACTCGGTTGCCTGTAGCCTCCACTTTGACACCCGTTCGGAGCAGTTCTCTTCCAAAAGCCAAAACGGGCGCTCCCAGGACTTGCAGTGTGTGGTCCTTTTTTGACACAGTTGCAGATGACATTTGCTATGTCAAATGCAAGCTGTGTCATCAAAAAAAAGTGCCAGCAACCTCAATACCACTAATATGTGGAAACATGTGCGGACCAAGCATTTGGTGGAGTTACAAAGACACACTGGAGACGTAGGCCAAACTACAGCACCACCTACATCTTCAGCTCGTGTTGGAGCCTCTTCCTCCAGCTCACACACAGCTGTTTCGGCTTTCTCACAGGATCGCCATGGAAGAACCTCTGTCACTGGTGAACAGAGACCTAGTGTAATTCCACCCACAGCAGCAAGTTCCCTGTCATCCTCACACTCCCAGGCCACTGTACAGCCATCGGTAGCACAGGCATGGGAGAAAAGGCGGCCCTACTCGGCAAACCAACCCCGAGCACAGGCTCTGAATGCTGGCATTGCAAAACTCCTGTCCCTTGAAATGCTGTCATTCAGTCTTGTGGATACTGACACATTCCGTAACTTAATGGCATTGGCAGTCCCACAATACAACGTGCCCAGCCGCTTTTATTTCAGCAGGCAAGCCGCGCTACTAAACGCCGTCAGTAGCAAGGTCCACCTGACCACCGATGCGTGAACCAGTACCCATGGACAGGGACGATACCTTTCCCTCACTGCCCATTGGGTCAATGTTGTGGAGCCGGGTACAGATCTTGCGAGTGGCGCTGTACGTGTTTCTGCCAACTCCAAGGATTGCAGGAATCCAGTCTGTACACATTGACTCCTGCTCCCACTCCAGTTCCTCTGAATCATCGCTGCAGGAGCCGTCACGGTCTACTTCCACATGGACCCGTGAACGCTTACCTGTTGCGACCAATATGAGCACAGCCGTGGCAAAACGTCAACAGGCCATCCTGAAATTAATTTCAATGGGGAATCGAAGCCACACAGCGCAGAAGCTCTGGAATGCCATAAAGCAGGAGAGCGATGTGTGGTTTGTGCCAGTGAATCTCCAGCCAGGCTTGATAGTATGTGACAATGGCCGAAATCTGGTGGCAGCTCTTGGCCTAGGCAACCTCACTCACATACCATGTCTGGCACATGTGCTCAACTTGGTTGTGCAGAGTTTTTTGAGGGACTATCCGGATCTTGATGCACTGCTGCACAAGGTCCGCCTAGAGTGCGCTCACTTGCCACGTTCCAGCATGGCCAGATCGCGCATTGCAGCCCTGCAACGCCGATTCCGCCTTCCGGAACATCGCATCATATGTGACCTACCCACCAGTGGAATTCCACGTTACATATGTTGGAGCGGTTGTGTGAGCAGCAGGCAGCAGTAATGGAGTACCAGCTGCATCAGGCGCAATCAACTCGCAATTTGCGCCGTTCACACTTCACCACCACTGAGTGGGCCTCTATGAAGGACATCTGCCACGTTTTGCGTGCGTTTGATGACTCAACGCGGATGGCGAGTGCAGATGATGCACTAGTCAGCATGACTGTCCCCCTTATCTGCCTGCTTCAAAAAACACTGCAAGCACTAAGGGATGAGGTTTTGGAAGAGGTGGAGGATGAAGAGTCACAAATTTCATCACCTTCTGGACAGTCAGCGCAACGTGGTTCCTCACAAAGGCCTAGGCAGGGAACACTTTGTGAGGAGGATGAGGAGGAGTTAATGGAGGAGGAAGACATCGCTCCAGAGGGAGGTACACAATGCTCTAGTCAGTATGTAGAGCGAGGGTGGGGTGATGCAGAGCAGGCAGAGATGATGCCTCTTGCAGGGGACAGCGCTTCTTGGCCAGTTGGGAGTCTGCAGCACATGGTTGATTTCATGCTGCAGTGCCTGAGAAATGACTGCCGCATCTCCCACATTCTCACCACGTCTGATTATTGGGTGTACACCCTCCTAGACCCTCGCTACCATCATGTTCTCCATTCCAGCCGAGAGCACTGCTGCTGCTACTGCTTTACAAAGCAGCTCTGTGCATCGAGGCAGTGGAGAAAGCTCTGCACCAAGAGGGAGCAGAAGCAGCGCCTCTGCACAGGGCAAGACCAGTATGGCCCAAATGTGGTGAAGTTTTGTGTCACCGCCACAAATGCCTACACCATCACAGACGGCTCCAGTCAGCAGGAGGCAACGTTTCCGTCAGATGGTGACAGACTACATGTCTTGCCCTCTCAGTGTACTCCCAGACGGCTCTTCCCGATTCAAGTTTTGGGTCTCTAAGCTGGATACATGGCCAGAGCTTAGCCAGTATGCATTGGAGGTGCTGGCTTGCCCTGCTGCCAGTGTATTATCGGAGCACGTCTTTAGTGCTGCAGGTGGTGTACTAACAGACCGTCGCATGCGACTATCCTATAATGTAGACCGGCTTACTTTTCTGAAAATGAACAAGGCATGGATCTCGCCTGAATTTGCCTGTCTGGTTTTAGATTAAATAACTGGTTGGCAAGAGTATCCATGTTTCCTGTTATTTTCATCTTTCTACCACCTGAACTCTACTCCCTGGGCTCCAACACTGCCAGTTGCTGCTCAGAAGTGCTGTGTCCACAGACCAAAACACAAGCTCCTGTGTTAGTGGGGTTCAGTAACGCCAGCTGTTCCCCTGCTGTGTGTCCGGCAATAAGTCTCCTGCTCCCTCCACATGCACACAACATCAGATGTCTAACTTGCTCCACATAGGGAAGAGCCGACACCCTGATTGTTATGCTCAAAACACGAAAAACTGCAGTTTTCCAACCCTAAAATGATGAATTTTAGTAACAAATATGTACAAATATAAATTTGTAATTGAAGCGCATATATGCACATGGCGAGTACAAATGCTAAGCAAAAACCCAACATAGGGTATAGGGGTTGAAATGAATGCATAAAAGTACATTTCATAATCCATTAATGCTGGTTAAGGAACGGTATCTCCACCTGTAAGATACTGCAGGCAATGGATGTACGACTCATCATCATCATCATCATGAGTTATATATGTGACAGACATATAAAAATACACAGATTGAGGCCAACTGTAAGTTCACACCCCATATATGAAAGGTCCAGCATCTAAACCTGATAATAAGGCGCAATAATCATGCATAACCTCTAAAAAATGCAACGTGCATACTGACAATAGCAAGTTATATCTGCAAGTGCAGGTCAAACAACGCCAACGGATAGAAAATGTTAATGGTATCTAGGTATCACAGTGCATAGCTACTGATAGACAATGGCGATATAATACTGTACCTCAATAAAGGCAGCGGCACCTCTCATGCTTGTTTGGCTTGTAGCTTCTTTAAGAGGGGACGTGCGTGTTTGGTTGCTCACAGGTGCATGTTTAGACAGTAAATCATTCCTAATGGCGTCTTTGTAGCAGCCCTAGCGCTGCAGAACGCTGCGGAACGTCACTGCAAGTGAGCGTTATATAATGGGCAGACGCTCCCCTACCCGACGCGTCAGAGCAGGAAGGTAGTGTGGGCGGAAAAACCGTTGCGCAATCATACATGCACTTCCCCTCTTCAACTTTCTACAAGCAAAAAGCGCATGAGTGCTGGCGCAGCCTTTATTGACGTAGAGTATGACATCGCCATTCGCCATCACTGGCTATGCACTGTCTGATACATAGATAGCATATACCTTTGCTATCCGTTGCCTTTGTTTCACCTGCACTTGCAGGCACCCACAGCAATTTGAACTATGCACGATGCTTTTTTTATCAGTTATGCTTGATCATAGATTATTGCGCCATTACATTGATGAGTCCATGCTGGACATTTAATATATGGTGTGTCAAGTAACAATTTTCATCAATGACTGTATTTTTAACTGTCGGTCACATATAAATTGTAATGATGATGATGACTAGTACTACATCCATTGTCTGCACTATATTACGGTTGTACATAGCGTTCCTTAGGCAGCATTAATTTCTTCAGAAATGTACTTGTATGCATTCATTTCAACCCCTATAGGTTTTTTTCTCGTTTTTGGGTGGTGTGGTGTTACATTTCTTGTTGCCATGTTCATATATGCGTTTATATTTTAAATGTCTTTATTTCAATATTTTGGAATTCAATGCATCATTTTATGGTTCTAGTAAGGCTTACGTTTCTCTTGTTTGGAGTATATACATTTACAAGTGCCACGGAACAAAGCAACAACTCTATATGTGATTTCGAGACCCTCCTTGACCCTGGGCTTCAACACCGCCAGTTGCTGCTCAGAAGTGCTGGATGCACAGATAAAAACACTCGCTCCTGTGTTTGTGGGGTTCAGTAACGCCAGCTGTTCCCCTGCTGTGTGTCCGGCAATAATTCCTGCTACCTCCAAATAAAAGTTACACCAGAGATTACACTTGATCATACTAGGCCTCAGCCTACTCCCTCCTTGACCCTGGGCTTCAACACCGCCAGTTGCTGCTCAGAAGTGCTGGATGCACAGATAAAAACACTCGCTCCTGTGTTTGTGGGGTTCAGTAACGCCAGCTGTTCCCCTGCTGTGTGTCCGGCAATAATTCCTGCTACCTCCAAATAAAAGTTACACCAGAGATTACACTTGATCATACTAGGCCTCAGCCTACACCCTCCTTGACCCTGGGCTTCAACACCGCCAGTTGCTGCTCAGAAGTGCTGGATGCACAGATAAAAACACTCGCTCCTGTGTTTGTGGGGTTCAGTAACGCCAGCTGTTCCCCTGCTGTGTGTCCGGCAATAATTCCTGCTACCTCCAAATAAAAGTTACACCAGAGATTACACTTGATCATACTAGGCCTCAGCCTACACCCTCCTTGAGCCTGGGCTTCAACACCGCCAGTTGCTGCTCAGAAGTGCTGGATGCACAGATAAAAACACTCGCTCCTGTGTTTGTGGCGTTCAGTAACGCCAGCTGTTCCCCTGCTGTGTGTCCGGCAATAATTCCTGCTACCTCCAAATAAAAGTTACACAAGATACACTTGATCATACTAGGCCTACCACACCCTCCTTGACCCTGGGCTTCAACACGCCAGTTGCTGCTCAAAAGTGCTGGATGCACAGATAAAAACACTCGCTCCTGTGTATGTGTGGTTCCAGTAACGACAGCTGCTCCCCTGCTGTGTGTCCGGCAATAATTCCTGCTACTCCACATGCTGAAAACAACATCACATGTCTAACTGGCTCCATATAGGAATGAGGCTACACCCTGTTTGATATGCTCAAAACGAGAAAAACGGCAGCTTTAAATCCATAAACTGATTAATCGTTGTCCCAAATATGTTACAAAATAATTTTTAAATATAAGTGCATATATGCACATGTCGCATACAAATGCAAACAAAAAAGCTTACATATGGTATCGGGGAGTGATGGCGAACCTTGGCACTCCAGCAGTTGGAGAACTACAACTCACAGCATGCCTCAAATGCTGCAAGGTTGGAAGTGCATGCTGGGAGTTGTACTTTTACAACAGCTGGAGTGCGAAGGTTAGCCTTCAGTGGTATCTGGTTGGAAATGAATGCATACAAGTACATTTAATAATCCATTGTTGCTTAAGGAACGGGATCTACACCTGTAATATAGTGCAAACAATGGATGTAGGACTACTCATCATCATCATTACTTATATTTGTGACAGTAAAAAATACACTGATTTAGCACAAATTTTAGTTCACACCCCATATCTGAAAGGTCCAGCATGTAATCCTGATAATAAGGCGCAAAAATCATGCATAACCTCTAAAAAGTGCATCGTGCATACTGACAATAGCAAGTTATACCTGCAAGTGCAGGTGAAACAACGACAACTGATAGAAAAGGTTTATGATATCTAGGTATCAGAGTGAATAGCGACACCTGTACAATGGCGATATAATACTGTACCTCAATAAAGGCTGCGGCACACCTCACGCGCGTTTTGCTTATAGCTTCTTCTCTAAGAGGGGACGTGCGTGTATGTTTGATCATAGGTGCATGTTTACTGAGTAAAGCAGTAATGACAATGGCTTTGTGTTGTCAGTACGCTAGCGATGATGAACGATGCGCAACGTGACTGAAAGTCAGCGTCATATGACGCACAGACGCTCCACTACCCAACGCGTCACAGCAGGAAGGCAGTCTGTGTGTCAAAACAAACGCGCAAGCATACATGCACTTCCCCTCTTTATCAAGCTATAAGAAAAACGAGCGTTAGTTGTGACGCAGACTTTATTGAGGTACAGTATTATATCGCCATTCAGCATCAGTGGCTATGCAGTCTGATCGATATATACCTTATCTATCCGTTGTCATGGTTTCAAGTGCACTGTCAGGCATACATAGCAATTTTCACAATGCACTATGCACTTTGTCTAGGTTATGCTTGATCAGAAAATTGATTATTGCGCCATATTATCAGGATTACATGCTGGACATTTAATATATGTGCTGAACCGGTTAAGTAACATTTTTCCGTAATTACTGGATTTTTTAATGTCACATATAACTTGTAATGATGATGATGTTTAAAAGTCCTATATTCATTGTCTACACTAAATTACAGGTGTACATACCGTTACTTAGGCAGCATTAATGGATTCTGAAATGTACTTGTATGCATTAATTTCAACCCCTATAGCCTTAATTTTTTTGTTTTTGATTGCATTGCTTTTCGCCATGTGCATATATGCGTTTATATTTGTAATGTCTTTATTTCAATATTTTTTAATTCAATTCATCATTTTATGGTAGTAAAGCTTATCTTTATTTTGTTTGGAGTATATACATTTTTAAGTGCCACGTAACAAGGCAACTACTCTATATAGTATTTACACACCCTTGTTGACCCTGGGCTCCAACACCGCCAGTTGCTGCTCGGAAGTGCCGTCTGCACAGTCAACACTTGCTCCTGTGTTACTGGGGTTCAGTAATGTCAGCTGTTCCCCTGCTGTGTGTCCGGCAAGAAGTCCTGCTGCCTCCAATTTTAAGTTACAAAGTTGCTCATACTAGGCCTCAGCCTACACCCTGACTGACCCTGGGCTCCAACACCGCCAGTTGCTGCTCGGAAGTGCCGTCTGCACAGTCAACACTTGCTCCTGTGTTATTGGGGTTCAGTAATGTCAGCTGTTCCCCTGCTGTGTAGCTGGCAATGTTTCCTGCTCTATCCACACTCCCCCAAGTTCATATTTTCAACTTGGTCCAATTTGTCCTCTGCCTCCACCCTGTTCTCCTCTCATCCCTGGGCTCCAACACCGCCAGTTGCTGCTCGGAAGTGCTGTTTGCACAGTCAACACTTGCTCCTGTGTTACTGGGGTTCAGTAATGTCAGCTGTTCCCCTGCTGTGTGTCCGGCAAGAAGTCCTGCTGCCTCCAATTTAAAGTTACAAAGTTGCTCATACTAGGCCTCAGCCTACACCCTGACTGACCCTGGGCTCCAACACCGCCAGTTGCTGTTCGGAAGTGCTGTATGCACAGTCAACACTTGCTCCTGTGTTACTGGGGTTCAGTAATGTCAGCTGTTCCCCTGCTGTGTGTCCGGCAAGAAGTCCTGCTGCCTCCAATTTAAAGTTACAAAGTTGCTCATACTAGGCCTCAGCCTACACCCTGACTGACCCTGGGCTCCAACACCGCCAGTTGCTGCTCGGAAGTGCCGTATGCACAGTCAACACTTGCTCCTGTGTTACTGGGGTTCAGTAATGTCAGTTGTTCCCCTGCTGTGTGTCCGGCAAGAAGTCCTGCTGCCTCCAATTTTAAGTTACAAAGTTGCACATACTAGGCCTCAGCCTACACCCTGACTGACCCTGGGCTCCAACACTGCCAGTTGCTGCTCAAAAGTGTCTTTGGCACGGGTACTCCCTCCTGCCCAGCCTGGTTACAGCACGCCAGCTGTTTCCGGGCAGTGTCAATGTCATTTTGCCTCCAATAAGTTGTCCTGTCGTGTTGCGGTCGGGTTAGCTGACTCTATGGTGCCTGCAGTTTAGGTGCTTCCTATGTGGGCTGCGGGATATGTAAATAAAGGCTGTTTCCATAGTGCCATTAGGACAAGCACCCCCTGTGGGACTGTGGGATTCGGTAACTGCGGCCGGCTCGCGGCCTTTCAACTTTAATTTGCATGGGTACCTTCAGCTACCCATCCGGGTTCCAGTACCGTCAGCTGGTTCTCGCCAGTGTCTTTGGCACGGGTACTCCCTCCTGCCCAGCCTGATTACAGCACACCAGATGTTTCCTGGCAGTGTCAATGTCCCTTTGCCTCCAATAAGTTGTCCTGTCGTGTTGCGGTCGGGTTAGCCGACTCTCTGGTGCCTGCAGTTTAGGTGCTTCCTATGTGGGCTGCGGGATATGTAAATAAAGGTTGTTTCCGTAGTGCCAAAAGGACAAGCACCCCCTGTGGGACTGTGGGATTCGGTAACTGCGGCTGGCTCGCGGCCTTTCAACTTTAATTTGCATGGATACCTTCAGCTACCCATCCGGGTTCCAGTACCGTCAGCTGGTTCTCGGCAGTGCCTTTGGCCTAGGTGCCTCCATCTCGGTATCCGAGTTCCAGCAACGTCTACTGGTCCTTGGTAGTGCTTTGTAGCACAGGTACCTCCTGCTTAGTAACCGTGTCCCAGTACCGTCAGCTGGTCCTCGGTTGTGCCATTGGCTCTGTTCCTTCTGCTGCCCCTCCGGGTTCCAGCACAGTCAGCTGGTCCTCGTTACTTCCATTGGCTCTTGTACCTTCTGCTACCCGTCCGGGTTCCAGTACTGTCAGCTGGTTCTCCGCAGTGCCTTTGGCCTAGGTGCCTTCACCTCGGTATCCGAGTTCCAGCAACGTCTGCTGGTCCTTGGTAGTGCTTTGTAGCTCAGGTACCTCCTGCTTAGTAACCGTGTCCCAGTACCGTCAGCTGGTCCTCGGTAGTGCCATTGGCTCTTGTAATGTTCATTCTACTACCCATCCGGGTTCCAGGACAGTCAGCTGGTTCTCGGAAGTTACTCAGCCTTCTTGTACCTTCAGCTACATTTCCAAGTTGAAGATTTTTGAAATGGTTTTTTGGGTAATCACTCTGGATCTCCCTGACTACGACACTGAAGACGACGACCCTGAAGACCAGCCTGAAGAAGACGATGACCCCAAAGAAGACTATGAAGACGACGAGCCTGAACACCACCACAAAGAAGAAGTAAAAGATTACCCAGAAGATCACCAACAGGACAAAGAAGATGAAGACAACCGACAAAATACAGAACAAGAGACAGAATACCAAGAAGCAGAAGAACAAAAAGCAGAAGAATATTAAGCATAAGACCAAAAAAAAGAGCAAAATATATGCTCTAAATTATAAGCAGAAGAAGACTAAGCAGTGTATGGGGGTGAGTCCGTTCCTCCTCGTGGTGCCCCTGGAAATGCCTGCTACTGCAGGCAAAACTGAACGCGGACAAATACTGTTGTAAATCTTTTCTGACAGCAAGAACGGAAGGTGTAATCTTCAAACTTTTACAGATTACAACTACAGGAATGCCTGTCACAAATAAGAATATGATGAAGAAGATGAATAGGAAGAAGATGAAGTAGAATATGAAGAAGAATAATAGTTGAAGAAGAATATGAAGAATGTAAAAAAAATAATTATAGGAACAAGTTGAAGAAGAAGATAAATAAGGTGAAGAAGTTGATGAAAAAGATGCTGCTGCTGAGGATCATGAAGGAGAAAGTGTGGGAGAAGTAAAAAAGGTGAAGAGCATGGAAGTAGTGAAACATACATATGTGCCAAAATAGAAAAAAGGTTAACAACATACATAGTCAATTTCTTCGTAATTCCGAACGTCTTAAAAATATATATTTTGCAATATCGGAAAGTATCGCTCAACACTACTTAAGATTAAGAGGGGTGCCCAAACTTTTTTATATAACTGTATCTAAAACAAGCTCCTCTAACTATCTGGGTGCACTGTACAGGCGCGAAAAAATCATAGAGGCCGTCGTAGTTGCCTGGTAACACATAGTGGTCACGTGCAGTGTAATCCACTATATACGAGATGAGAAGGTGGATGCACTGCTATTTTGGGCTCGTCTGACTGACGCATGCGCAATGGAGAGGAGCTGTACATCTCAAAACATACTCCTTGATCTCAGCGCATTGCGCATGCGCGATTAGATCACTGAGGCCGCCGTAGCTGCCTGTGAGCACATCAGAGTCACGTGCAGTATACCTCTAAGGTCTTGGACTCTTGAGAATGCGCAATGAGTACTTGCAGACAAGCGGCTATGTTTGGAAGGATCAAAGTTTATCCTCTTTGAACTCCAACCGGAGGTAAGAAGGATGCCGGGAGTGTAGTATAAATAAGGGGCGGATTCCTCAAGGCGGGTGCAGCCTCATCGTTGGAACAACTTTCCACTGCCGCATGATAATCTGTCTCTCCTGAGGAACCCATTTGTGAGGGGGAAATGCGTAGAGAGTTATGGAGTGTGACCTAGAGATCATGCCATGATGGCATCTCGGTCCTATGTGCGCAGAGACTTTCCAGATAAGTACCGCAGTTATTCATATACGACTAGACAAGTGTCAACCTGACGGACTATCTGAGGACACATTTTTGTATGTGAATGTGGCGCATTTATGTTTAATAAATTGTGGTGGTTCAATTTTGGAACATCCTTGTGCACTATCTCCCCTTTTGATAAGATTACGGCATTTTTATCGGAGTTTTTATTATGTGTGTGATTAGGATGTTGTGTTTCCAAACTCAGTATACAGTGGTCGCCAAAAGTATTGGCACCCCTGCAATTCTGTCAGATAATACTCAGTTTCTTCCTGAAAATGATTGCAAACACAAATTCTTTGGTATTATTATCTTCATTTAAATTGTCTTCAATGAAAAAACACAAAAAGAATTGACCTAAAGCCAAATTGGATATAATTCCACACCAAACCTAAAAAGGGGGTGGACAAAAGTACTGGCACTGTTTGAAAAATCATGTGATGCTTCTCTAAATTGTGTAATCACCAGCACCTGTAACTTACCTGGGGCACCTAACAGGTTGTTAGGGTTTGAGTTCCCGCTGCTGCACAAGGGGAGTCTTGAACCCATCCCGCTGCAATCTCCCATTCATCTCCGGCCGCAGTGGAGCCTGCTCAGCAGAGACGTCGGTCCAGGCGTCTTGCCCACTCCTCTACTGTGCAGTGACTTTCTGCTGCCTTTCCTGGATCTGCTATTATAGCCAGTGCTGGAGCAGCCGTCTTTGAGACAAAGTCCTGCATTTTCCCAACTGAGCATGCCCAGAGTGAGATCTCTCATTGGAGATCAGGGGTCACATGTTCAGGTGCTGCAGCGGCTCCTATTGGTCTGCCAGGAAGGTCATGTAGCTACGTGTGTTTGTAACAGCTTCTCATTGGTCCTTGTTCCTGGAAGGTCCTGTAGCTGTTGCTATAAAAGGGTAGCATGGCTGGGCCGCCATGCGCTAATATCAACCATTGTATGCTATGCGCCAGTGTGATCATGCGTATGTGTGGTTAGGGACCCGGCTGAAATAAGCCACTAGAATACCGACTTAATTGGTGAGGAGTTTGGTATGGTAGCTGGCCAGGGTCGGTGTCCTAGATGCCCTAGATTACCGGCGTAACCGGTGAGGAGTTTTGATTGCCGTATTCAGGGTCTGGCGTTCAGACGCCATAGATTGCGGGTGACTCCCGCGAGGACATTAGCACATGATCACGCGTTACGTACGCTTAGCACTTAACTGTGTACCTGAGAGCCTGACAGGACACAGCACTTTTCCTCAGCGGCCCTGTGACGTAACAGGGTTTGCTTTCGACGCTAGACAGCGCCCTAGCGTTTTACTTTGCGGCTCACTGAAGCTAAGTGAGTTTGCACCTATCGCCATATAGCGCTGTGGCATTTCCGTTAGCGGCTCTGGGTATTAACAGAGTTCGCACTTACTGCCACAACGCGCTACGGCGTTTATTTTAGCGACTCTGCAGGATAACAGAGTTCGCTACTTTCGCCATTTTACTAGCAGCAGGTTCCGCCTGCACGGTGGACCCCGGGCTGCGAACGCACCTCTCTACCTCATATATTTGGTGCGTTCCGCAGACCCTAACATAATATTAGCGCCAGGGTCTGGCTGGTAAAATGGCGGATGACCAGCGTCTACTACGGGACATCCAGCAGCTGGAGGGTAGGTTGGCGGCTCTTGAGTGCACAACCTCAGCTGTGGATGTTACCGCAGTCGCTGTTCAGGCTGCTAGCGTGGCTGCAGCCAGTGTGTCCACTGCCACCTCTGCCCCCACAATATCCCACCTCCCGCTTCCAGACAAGTTTGCTGGTGACAGCAAGCAATGTCGGGGATTCGTGAGTCAGTGCTCTATACAACTCGAGCTTCTGGCTGCACGTTTCCCCACGGATCGGGCACAAGTGGGCTTTATAATTTCGCTTCTGTCAGGCAGAGCGTTGGAGTGGGCCACCCCGCTGTGGGAGCGTGACGACCGTGTGGTGCGGAGTGCTCCTCGTTTTCTGGAGGCTCAAAAAAAGGTCTTTTTAGGACCTCAGGTCACCCACGATACGGCGCTACAACTGCTGGCATTGGCACAGGGTTCGTCTTTGGTCAGTCTGTTTTCCGTCCAGTTTCGAACTCTGGCCTCCGAGCTAGATTGGTCGGATAAAGTACTCATTCCAGTCTACTGGCGAGGACTGGCTGATCATGTTAAAGATGCTTTGGCTACTAGGGAGATTCCCGCCACACTGGAGAAGCTTATCGCCATATCTACCCGCATCGACCTCCGTTTTCACGAGCGGAGGTTGGAGCGGTCCCAGTGTAGGCAGAGGTTCCGGCTGGCTCCCACCTTCGCCAGACCTCTGGAATCTTCCAGCCAGGCGCCCGATTCCCATGAGGCCATGGAGGTTTCTCGAGCGGGACCTAAGTCCCGGGCCGCTTGAGTACCCGTGGTCTGTAACATCTGCCAGCAGTTAGGACACTATGCCAACAAATGTCCACAGCGGTCGGGAAAACAGTCGCGTCTAGTGACCTTGGGAGGAGGTTCACTAGACATTGCGGCATTTTCCACCAAGTTGTCCTTTAAAGGGACAATTACAGTAGGTCCATCCACGCTCTCCGCTGAGCTCTGTGTGGATTCCGGAGCCGAGGGGAATTTCATGTCCTCTGCATTTGCTCTCCGCCACACTATACCTCTGGTGATGCTCGCCCAACCGGTGACTGTGCGAGTAGTGAATGGATCAACTCTGCCCTCCCAAATCACCCACCAGACGATCCCTCTCACTTTATCTATGTCCCCGTCCCATCAGGAGAGTATTTCTTTTCTTGTCCTGCCCGAGGGAATAGACGAGGTGTTGCTGGGAGTACCTTGGCTCCGTTACCACTCTCCCCATATTGAGTGGTCCTCTGGGAGGATACTGGGTTGGGGTGATTCATGTAGAGGCAGGTGTATCAGGGAGTGCGTTCAGGTCACCACCATAGAGATACCCGTAGATCTCACTTCTCTTCCTCAGTGTTATTGGGCATATGCAGACGTTTTCTCCAAGAAGGCGGCGGAGACTCTTCCACCTTATCGCCCCTACGACTGTCCTATTGATCTCTTGCCTGGAGCAGAACCTCTCGGGGGAGAGTATACCCCCTCTCGCTCCCTGAGACGGAGGCCATGTCCCAGTACATTCAGGAGAATCTGGCAAGAGGGTTCATTAGGAAGTCGGTGTCACCAGCAGGGGCAGGGTTCATCTTTGTGCAAAAGAAGAACGGAGAATTACGTCCATGCATTGACTACAGGGGTCTTAACGCCATCACCGTCAAGAATAAGTACCAGTTGCCCCTAATCTCTGAGCTCTTTGATAGGCTCCGAGGAGCAAGAGTATTTACCAAGCTTGATCTACGTGGTGCCTATAACCTAATTCGCATCCGTGAGGGGGACGAGTGGAAGACAGCTTTTAATACCAGAGATGGGCATTACGAATACCTCGTGATGCCCTTCGGGCTCTGTAATGCTCCCCCTGTTTTCCAAGACTTTGTCAATGATATCTTCCGGGATATGCTCTCCACCTCTGTGGTAGTCTATCTGGATGATATTCTCATCTTTTCACCAGATATAGACTCTCACCGGAGGGATGTCAACAAAGTCTTCGACCTCTTACGGGCAAACTCCCTCTATGCCAAGCTGGAGAAATGTGTGTTTGAGCAGGAGTCCTTACCTTTTCTGGGCTATATCATCTCTGCCCAGGGATTGGCTATGGACCCTGCCAAACTACAGGCTGTAATGGACTGGCAAGAACCCCATTCTCTTAAAGCGGTGCAGCGCTTTATGGGGTTCATTAATTATTATCGCCAGTTCATTCCCCATTTCTCGACTTTGGTAGCTCCCTTGGTAGCCCTCACCAAGAAGGGAGCAAATCCCAAGTTGTGGTCTGAGGAGGTCTCCAAGGCGTTCTCTTCGATCAAGTCGCATTTTGCCAGTGCTCCCATATTACATCGCCCTGATGTTGATAAACCGTTTGTTTTAGAGGTGGACGCCTCTTCTGTTGGTGCTGGAGCAGTCCTATATCAAAAGGATGCTCAAGGTCGGAAGCATCCCTGCTTCTTCTTTTCTAAGACCTTTACACCAGCAGAGAGGAATTATTCCATCGGGGACAGGGAGTTGCTGGCTATGAAACTGGCCTTCTCAGAGTGGAGACATCTTCTGGAGGGAGCTCGTTTTCCCTTCCAAGTCTTCACCGACCACAAGAACTTGGTATATTTGCAAACGGCTCAGCGGCTAAATTCTCGCCAGGCCAGATGGTCCCTATTCTTCTCTTGGTTCCATTTCACCCTCCATTTTCTCTCCGGTGAGAAGAATGTTCGGGCCGACGCTCTCTCTCGCTCCTTAGTGTCATCAGAGGAGGAGGATGAGGAGCCTCGGCTTATTGTCCCTGAAGAAAGCCTGAGAACTGTAGCCCGGTTTCGCTAGAGTCTGTGCCTCCCGGCAAGACTTTTGTGCCCACTAATTTGCGACCGGAGGTACTCTCTTGGGCACACTCGTCCAGGGTGGATGGACACTTTGGGGCAAAGAGGACAACTGAGCTATTGGCGAGGACATACTGGTGGCCACATATGGTCCGTGACGTCAGGGAGTATGTTCAGGCGTGTGTCTCCTGCGCCAGGAACAAGTCCCCTCGACAACGGCCAGCTGGGTTACTTTTTCCTTTGCCGGTGGCAGACAGGCCCTGGGAGATGGTCGGGATGGACTTTGTGGTGGGTTTACCCAAGTCTCGGGGTTGCACTATCATTTGGGTGATCACCGACCACTTCTCCAAAATGGTGCACTTAGTGCCGCTACCACGGTTACCTTCCGCACGGGCCCTGGCAGCATTATTTATTAGACACATCTTCCGTCTACACGGTATGCCAGACAAGATTGTCAGCAAACGAGGTCCCCAATTTGCGTCTCGGTTCTGGAGAGAGTTGTGTCATCTACTCTGCATTGAATTGAACCTCTCCTCTGCATATCATCCCGAGACGAATGGGTTGGTAGAGAGGGCCAACCAGACCTTGGTCACCTACTTGCGACATTTTGTCTCTGCCAGGCAGGATGACTGGGCATCTCTGCTTCCGTGGACGGAGTTTGCGCTAAACAATGCTGTGGCTGACTCCACCGGACAGACCCCATTCCTCTTAAATTACGGCCAGCATCCGCGGGTACCGGTGCCCATGCCCGTTGCTTCCGCTGACTCCAGGGTGGCAGACTGGGCTGTGGAAGCACGGGACATATGGGACCGCACCCAGGATGCCATTCAGGCTTCCAAGGAAAGGATGAGGTCTTCTGCCGATGCTCATCGGCGTCCCGCTCCGACATTTTCTCCTGGCGACAAAGTGTGGCTCTCCGCCCGAAACATCAGGCTACGGGTGGAATCCACTAAATTGGCACCCCACTATTTGGGTCCCTTCAAGGTTCTCGAGCAGGTGAACCCTGTGGTTTACCGTTTGGCCCTTCCGCCTCGCCTTGGTATCTCCGACACCTTCCATGTATCCCTCCTAAAACCCGTGGTCATCTCCGGTTGCCTGAGTCATCTGCCGGGACGTTGGGTTCGTCTTCGGACGACTACGAGGTGAATGCCATTGTTGGGTGCAAGGTGGTACGAGGCAAAAAATTTTATTTGGTGGATTGGAGGGGTTATGGGCCTGAGGATAGGTCCTGGGAGCCTGCCGAGCATGTTCACGCTCCGCAGCTCATCGCTGCCTTTGAACGCAGTGAGGCCCAGAGAAGGGGGGGCCCTAGGAGGGGGGGTAATGCTAGGATTCGAGTTCCCGCTGTTGCACAAGGGAAGTCTCGAACCCGTTCCGCTGCGGTCTCCCATTCATCTCCGGCCGCAGTGGAGCCTGCTCAGCAGAGACGTCGGTCCAGGCGTCTTGTCCACTCCTCTACTGTGCAGTGACTTGCTGCTGCCTTTCCTGGATCTGCTATTATAGCCAGTGCTGGAGCAGCCGTCTTTGAGACAAAGTCCTGCGTTTTCCCATCTGAGCATGCCCAGAGTGAGATCTCTCATTGGAGATCAGGGGTCACATGTTCAGGTGCTGCAGCGACTCCTATTGGTCTGCCAGGAAGGTCATGTAGCTACGTGTGTTTGTAACAGCTTCTCATTGGTCCTTGTTCCTGGAAGGTCCTGTAGCTGTTGCTATAAAAGGGTAGCATGGCTGGGCCGCCATGCACTAATATCAACCATTGTATGCTATGCGCCAGTGTGATCATGCGTATGTGTGGTTAGGGACCCGGCTGAAATAAGCCACTAGAATACCGACTTAATCGGTGGGAGTTTGGTATGGTAGCTGGCCAGGGTCGGTGTCCTAGATGCCCTAGATTACCGGCGTAACCGGTGAGGAGTTTTGATTGCCGTATTCAGGGTCTGGCGTTCAGACGCCATAGATTGCGGGTGACTCCCGCGAGGACATTAGCACATGATCACGCGTTACGTACGCTTAGCACTTAACTGTGTACCTGAGAGCCTGACAGGACACAGCACTTTTCCTCAGCGGCCCTGTGACGTAACAGGGTTTGCTTTCGACGCTAGACAGCGCCTGTTGTGAATGGGCTTGAGATGAGTTCTGAGCAGAGGCTCCCTCTGGTGGTTACAAGCGGTGCTGGTCTGTCCAGTGGAGATTGTGAGGATTGGGAGTCAGGTGTTACTGACTGGTCTTATATAAGGGAGTCACCTCCCCATCAGGGTTGCCGGTGATCAATTGTTCTGGTCTCAATCCTTGAATCTTGTTTCCCTTGTAGCCTGCTGTGTCGTGTCTGCATCTCCTGCTATCAGATAAGACATTTTCTTCTTTTTGTTTTTGTGCTTGATTTTTGCATTTTGTCCTGCACTTCTGTGGGGGCCTTCAGGGTCCCCTCTGGGGGCTTTTGCCCTCTCAGTTTAGTTCAGCCACTGATGTTTGTACTTTTGCTTTTTACAGTTTTTTCAGTGGCTGCTGTTTTGATTTTGTTACACCAGAGAGCTAATTTAGGTGGTAGAGGTCGTGTGATCTCAGGTGTTTTTGAAATTAGTAGAGTTGGTGCTTTTCAGGGTTTTCTGGGATTGCAGTAAGTACCCTTCCTATCCTTTTCTTTTAGTTAGTTTGGGCCCCAGCATTTGCTCATACTATTTTCTGTCTGTGTCAGTATTTCTTCTTGTCTAACCGCCATTACATGTTTGGGGGCTTTCTATGCTCTTTGGGGATCTGCTCCGGGGCAGATAGCTTTCCTATTTCTATCTTTAGGTGTAGTTAGTTTCTCAGGCTGTGACGAGGCGTCTAGGACCAACGTAGGAACGCTCCACGGCTGCCTCTAGTTGTGGTGGTTAGTCAGGGTACTGCAATCTCATAGATTTCAACTGCTCTGGTGTATTGCCTTTTTACCTGCACTCCTCAGTTACCGAAACATAACAGTATCACCGGCCCAAAATTTAATATTGTATGGTACTCACAGAAGGGAAAAATATTGTGAAAGAAAAAACGGTTGTCAGAGTTGTCAGAGATATTTTTCTGTTTGTTGCATTTTTTTTCCCTCTGTATCTCTGGGTGCTGGGGAGGATCTTTTCTCTCAATGGAGTTTGCACAGTTGTCTGGCCGTGTGGATCAGCTTGCCACTGAGGTTCAGAGTATTGCTGCATATCTTGCTAGGTTGCCTGTTGTGGAACCTAGGATCCCCATGCCAGATTTGTTTTTAGGGTATCGAGCTAAGTTTCAGAATTTCAAAAATAATTGTAAATTGTTTTTTGCCTTAAAATCTAAGTACTCAGGGAACGCAGCGCAGCAGGTTCAAATTGTCATCTCTCTCCTGCGCGGCGATCCTCAGGATTGGGCTTTTTCCCTGACACCTGGGGATCCGGTTTTGAGTGATGTTGATGCATTTTTTCAGGCTTTGGGGTTATTGTACGATGAGCCTAATGTCACTGATCAAGCTGAAAAAGCCTTGTTGGCATTAAATCAGGGGCTTGATGACGCTGAGTTATACTGTCAGAGATTCCGTAGGTGGGCAGTCCTGACCAAGTGGAATGACGACGCTTTGGCGGCCCTTTTCCGGAAGGGTCTGTCAGATAATGTAAAGGATGTTATGGTGGGATTCCCTGTCCCCTCTGGTCTCAATGATTCTATGTCATTAGCGATTCAAATTGACAGACATTTGCGTGAGCGGAGAAGTATGCGTGGAATAGTGTTGCCTTGTGAACCTGCTTCTGAATCCATGCAGTGTGATAGAGTGGTGTCTGGGGCACAGCGTCATGAGTTTCGAAAGCGCAATGGGTTATGTTTCTACTGGGGTGATGCCTCTCATGCTATTTCAGTCTGCCCTAAGCGGGGAAGACGTTTTGCACGCTCAGTTGTCTTGGGTAGTGTTCAGACTAAGTTTTTATTAACTGTTACTCTGATATGCTCTCTGTCCTCATTTTCTGCTCAGGCTTTCGTTGATTCTGGAGCAGCTATTAACCTGATGGATTATGATTTTGCTAAACGTTGTGGGTTTCCCTTGATACCCCTACAAAAGTCTATTCCCCTACTGGGGATCGATTCTACCCCTTTGGCTGAGAATAAACCTCAGTTCTCTACTCAGGTGATAATGAGGGTTGAACCTGATCACCAGGAGTGCTGCAAATTTTTGGTTCTGTATAATCTGCATGATATTGTCGTACTGGGTTTCCCTTGGTTACAGTCTCATAATCCTGTTTTGGATTGGAAATCTGTGTCTGTAACCAGTTGGGGCTGCCAATGTGTTAATACCAACACTCCTGTTTTTTCAGCCTCCCCCAGGCTCAGGATGTTCCTGACTTTTTGATTGATTTTTCTGATGTGTTTAGCGAAAGTAAATCTGCATCCTTGCCTCCCCATAGGAGCTATGACTGCGCTATTGAATTAGTGCCGGGTAGTAAATTCCCTAAAGGTCGCCTTTTTAACTTGTCTGTGCCTGAACATGACGCTATGCGGTCTTATATCAAGGAATCATTGGAGAAGGGTCATATCAGACCATCCTCTTCACCCTTGGGTGCCGGTTTTTTCTTTGTGGCCAAAAAGGATGGTTCATTAAGGCCGTGTATTGATTATCGTCTTTTGAACAATATTACTGTGAAATATCAATACCCGTTACCCTTGATTTCTGACCTGTTTTCCAGGGTGAAAAACGCTACTTGGTTTACCAAGCTTGACCTCAGGGGGGCGTATAACCTTATTCGCATTAAGCACGGGGATGAATGGAAGACGGCATTCAATACCCCTGAAGGGCATTTTGAGTACCTAGTGATGCCCTTTGGGCTCACTAATGCTCCTTCTGTCTTCCAGTCCTTCATGAATGACATTTTCAGGGATTTTGTGGACAAATTTCTGATTGTTTATTTGGATGATATCTTGATTTTTTCTAATGACTGGGACTCTCATGTGAAACATGTTCGAACTGTATTCCAGATTTTGAGAGAGAATGCTCTGTATGTGAAGGGATCAAAGTGTCTTTTTGGCGTACAGAGGATCTCATTTCTGGGATTCATTTTGTCCCCATCTGTTATTGAAATGGACCCGGTCAAGGTTCGGGCCATCTGTGATTGGGTCCAACCTACTTCATTAAAGGCTCTTCAAAGATTTTTGGGTTTTGCCAATTTTTATCGTAAATTTATTGGTAATTTCTTGGTTATTGTTAAACCATTAGCTGATTTGACCAAAAAGGGTTCTGATGTGGTGAATTGGCCTCCTGAGGCAGTCTCTGCATTTCAGGAACTTAAGCAGAGATTCACTTCTGCTCCTGTTCTACGGCAGCCTGATGTTTCTCTGCCATTTCAGGTGGAGGTTGATGCCTCTGAAATTGGGGCAGGTGCCGTTTCGTCCCAAAAAGATCCAGAGACCTCTAAAAGTAACCCTTGTGCCTTTTTCTCTCGAAAATTTTCTCCTACTGAACGTAATTATGACGTGGGTAATCGGGAGTTATTGGCCATGAAGTGGGCTTTTGAAGAGTGGAGACATTGGCTGGAGGGAGCCAAACATCAGGTGGTGGTCCTTACGGACCATAAGAATCTGGTCTATCTGGAATCTGCCAAGCGACTCAATCCTAGACAGGCCAGGTGGGCCTTGTTTTTCACACGTTTTAATTTTGTGGTTTCCTTTCTTCCTGGCACTAAGAATGTTAAGGCGGATGCCCTCTCGAGGAGTTTCCTTGCGGACTCTCCTGAGTTATCTGATCCTTCTGTTATTTTGAAAGAGGGTGTAGTTCTTTCCGCCATCTCGCCCAATTTGAGACTTGCTCTGGAGGGGTGTCAGGAGGATAGGCCCGAGCGCTGCCCTGTTGGAAAATTGTTTGTCCCGGACCAGTGGAAAAAGAGTGTGATGTCTGAGATTCATTGTTCCGCATTGGCTGGGCATCCCGGAATTTTTGGTACCAGAGACTTGGTTAGTCGGTCCTTTTGGTGGCCTACCTTGTCTCGTGATGTCAGGGAATTTGTGCAGTCCTGCGGGACTTGCTCTCGCTCCAAGCCTTGCTCTCGCTCTAGTGGTTTGTTGATGCCATTGCCTGTGCCCAAGAGACCATGGACCCATATCTCTATGGATTTCATTTCCGACCTTCCTGTTTCTCAGAGAATGACCGCCATCTGGGTAATTTGTGATAGGTTTTCCAAAATGATACATCTTGTGCCATTACCTAAGTTGCCTTCCTCCTCTGAATTGGTGCCGTTGTTCCTTCAGCACGTGGTTCGTTTACACGGCATTCCTGAGAACATTGTGTCTGACAGAGGAGTCCAGTTTGTTTCCAGATTTTGGAGGACTTTTTGTTCTAAACTGGGTGTTCAATTGTCTTTCTCCTCGGCATTTCATCCTCAGACCAATGGTCAAACTGAGAGAACAAACCAGACATTGGAGACTTATCTAAGATGCTTTGTGTCTGCTGATCAGGATGACTGGGTCTCTTTTTTGCCTTTGGCTGAGTTTGCTCTTAATAATAGGGCTAGCTCTGCCACTTTGATGTCTCCATTTTTCTGTAATTCTGGGTTTCACCCTCGATTCTCTTCAGGACAGACGGAGGCTTCTGTCTGTCCAGGTGTTGACTCTGTTGTGGAGCGTATGCAACAGATTTGGGACCAGGTAGTGGAGAGGTTGTCCCTCTCTCAGGAGAAGGCCCAGCGGTTTGCTAACCGGCATAGGACTGATGGTCCTCGGTTTAAAGTAGGGGACTTGGTCTGGTTGTCCTCAAAAATATTCCTATGAGAGTAGCATCTCCTAAATTTAAGCCTAGGTTCATTGGACCTTATAAGATCATGGAGATTATTAATCCTGTTTCTTTTCGTTTGCTTCTTCCAGGGACATTTAAGATCCATAACGTGTTCCACAAGTCCTTGTTGAAGAGGTTTGTTGAGCCAGTGGTTCCTGCTGCTGTGCCTCCTGACCCTGTTTTGGTTGAGGGCAATCTGGAGTATGTGGTTGAGAAAATATTAGATTCTCGTTTTTCTAGACGGAAACTCCAGTATTTGGTTAAGTGGAGAGGTTATGGTCAGGAAGACAATTCTTGGGTGTTTGCTTCGGACATCCATGCTAGGAGGCTTATCCGTGCGTATCATAGAACTCATCCTGACCGACCTGGTTGCTCAAGTGAGGGTTCGGTGACCCCTCCTCAAGGGGGGGGTACTGTTGTGAATGGGCTTGAGATGAGTTCTGAGCAGAGGCTCCCTCTGGTGGTTACAAGCGGTGCTGGTCTGTCCAGTGGAGATTGTGAGGATTGGGAGTCAGGTGTTACTGACTGGTCTTATATAAGGGAGTCACCTCCCCATCAGGGTTGCCGGTGATCAATTGTTCTGGTCTCAATCCTTGAATCCTGTTTCCCTTGTAGCCTGCTGTGTCGTGTCTGCATCTCCTGCTATCAGATAAGACATTTTCTTCTTTTTGTTTTTGTGCTTGATTTTTGCATTTTGTCCTGCACTTCTGTGGGGGCCTTCAGGGTCCCCTCTGGGGGCTTTTGCACTCTCAGTTTAGTTCAGCCACTGATGTTTGTACTTTTGCTTTTTACAGTTTTTTCAGTGGCTGCTGTTTTGATTTTGTTACACCAGAGAGCTAATTTAGGTGGTAGAGGTCGTGTGATCTCAGGTGTTTTTGAAATTAGTAGAGTTGGTGCTTTTCAGGGTTTTCTGGGATTGCAGTAAGTACCCTTCCTATCCTTTTCTTTTAGTTAGTTTGGGCCCCAGCGTTTGCTCATACTATTTTCTGTCTGTGTCAGTATTTCTTCTTGTCTAACCGCCATTACATGTTTGGGGGCTTTCTATGCTCTTTGGGGATCTGCTCCGGGGCAGATAGCTTTCCTATTTCTATATTTAGGTGTAGTTAGTTTCTCAGGCTGTGACGAGGCGTCTAGGACCAACGTAGGAACGCTCCATGGCTGCCTCTAGTTGTGGTGGTTAGTCAGGGTACTGCAATCTCATAGATTCCAACTGCTCTGGTGTATTGCCTTTTTACCTGCACTCCTCAGTTACCGAAACATAACAGCGCCCTAGCGTTTTACTTTGCGGCTCACTGAAGCTAAGTGAGTTCGCACCTATCGCCTTATAGCGCTGTGGCATTTCCGTTAGCGGCTCTGGGTATTAACAGAGTTCGCACTTACTGCCACAACGCGCTACGGCGTTTATTTTAGCGACTCTGCAGGATAACAGAGTTCGCTACTTTCGCCATTTTACTAGCAGCAGGTTCCGCCTGCACGGTGGACCCCGGGCTGTGAACGCACCTCTCTACCTCATATATTTGGTGCGTTCCGCAGACCCTAACACAGGTATTGGCAATAACTAAATGACACTTGCAGCCAGTTAACATGGATTAAAGTTGACTCAACCTCTGTCCTGTATCCTTGTGTGTACCACATTGACCATGGAGAAAAGAAAGAAGACAAAAGAACTGTCTGAGGACTTGAGAAACCAAATTGTGAGGAAGCATGAGCAATCTCAAGGCTACAAGTCCATCTCCAAAGACCTGAATGTTCCTGTGTCTTCCGTGCGCAGTGTCATCAAGAAGTTTAAAGCCCATGGCACTGTGGCTAACCTCCCTAGATGTGGAAGGAAAAGAAAAATTGATGACAGATTTCAAAGCAAGATTGTGCGGATGGTGGATAAAGTACCTCGACTAACATCCAAACAAGTTCAAGCTGCCCTGCAGTCTGAGGGTACAACAGTGTCAACCCGTACTATCCGTCGGCGTCTGAATGAAAAGGGACTGTATGATAGGATACCCAGAAAGACCCCACTTCTTTCCCCGAGACATAAAAAAGCCAGGCTGGAGTTTGCCAAAACTTACCTGAGAAACCCTAAAACGTTTTGAAAGAATGTTCTCTGGTCAGATGAGACAAAAGTCGAGATTTTTGGGAAAAAACCATCAACATAGAGTGTACAGGAAAAAAAAAGAGGCATTCAAAGAAAAGAACACGGTTCCCAAAGTCAAACATGGCGGAGGTTCCCTGATGTTTTGGGGTTGCTTTTCTGCCTCTGGCACTGGACTGCTTGACCGTGTGCATGGCATTATGAAGTCTGAAGACTACCAACAAATTTTGCAGCATAATGTAGGGCCCAGTGTGAGAAAGCTGGGTCTCCCTCAGAGGTCATGGGTATTCCAGCAGGACAATGACCCAAAACACACTTCCAAAAGCACTATAAAATGGTTTGAGAGAAAGCACTGGAGACTTCTAAGGTGGCCAGCAATGAGTACAGACCTGAATCCCATAGAACACCTGTGGAGAGATCTCAAAATGGCAGTTTGGAGAAGGGACTCTTCAAATATCAGGGACATGGAGCAGTTTGCCAAAGAAGAATGATCTACAATTCCAGCAGAGCATTGTAAGAAACTCATTGATGGTTACCGGAAGCGGTTGTTCGCAGTTATTTTGGCTAAAGGTTGTGCAACCAAGTATTAGGCTGGGGGTGCCAATACTTTTGTCTGGCCCATTTTTGGAGTTTTGTGTGAAATGATCAAGGATTTGATTTTTGCTTCATTCTCTTTTGTGTTTTTTCCTTGCAAGCAAATTAAATGAAGATAAAGATAGCAAATAATTTGTGATTGCAATCATTTTCAGGAAGACACTGAGTATCATCTGACAGAATTGCAGGGGTGCCAATACTTTTGGCCACCACTGTATATAAATGTATATCTGTGGGGTGCTGATATAGGCTGACTGGACTACTTTTCTCTTTCTTACACTTTCAAACTTTTATTGTATCTATATACTGCCATCCATGAAGAATTAATTCATTCATACAAATGGATACAGGCCATCTGGTCCTCTGTTTCAAACTATAGCGTCTTATAGGGCGTAATAGGAGAGAAGGGACAGCCATTGGATAAGTGGGGGCTCAATTCTCGCTATATCTTAGGGTGCCAACCTCCCCATCTAGGTAGGAGTGCAGTCAGCTATTTTTGATTTTAGGGTCAGCTCACTTTCTGCACCACTTTCTGGCTGAGTGAGGGTGTGATTAGTGTGCACCTTATCTAGTCACTTCAATTGTTTATTTTGATGAGGTGTCAGAGTGATGCACTAAACATTATTGTCAGTGCATCAGGATGTGGATATAGCTTGTTTTGAGTTACTGGCCATTGAAAACTGACTGAAGATTTTTTCATGTACAACAATATTATCCCAGCAGTTCTTTGAGCCCGTTTCAGTCAGGCATTCTGTTTAGGGGACATTTGTACAATTTTAAGACCATATTTACTAAAGGTTATCTTTTAAGCTAGGGTATATTTCAGTAAGCTGTTTCACAAAACCTTAGATTATATTTCTATTGTGTAAGTAGTTGTTCACTGAAGGGATTAACTAGTGGGACCAATTTATGGGTCAGGTTGTTCCAGACACGGCAATACCAAATATGTTTACTTTATTTGTAGGTTATTAGATCAATGCATCGCACACAGAGAGGAGGCATGTCCATCTTTTGGCCCTGGGGTCACCATGGATACCATTAGTACAATGTGTCACAATCACGTTGTGCCGATTGGAGGAGAGAGCTTGCTCCCTCCCTCTTCTATGCCAATTGATGTCGTTGTCACTATTTACAGAGCCATCAAAGGGGTTAAACACCCACAATCGGCGCAAGCAACAATCAGGGGCGTAGATGCAGGGTGTCAACTCTCATATAGCACTGACACCCGCTTTCGATCGCGCAGGTGCTCAGAGTGAGCTCACATGATCATTATGCCATATATGGATGGCGGTTTACACCTCCCTCAGTGCCGTACATGTATGGTGGATGTCATGAAGGGGTTAAAAATAGGGAATTTAGTGTTGCAACAAATGGAAAAATATCTAGTCTAAAGAGTAACTTTGCAGAGCTCATACTGTAGTGACAATAGACCAAACAACTATAAACTGCAAAACTGCAGAAAGAGTTTTCCTTCCTATACAGGTCCTTCTCAAAAAATTAGCATATAGTGCTAAATTTCATTATTTTCCATAATGTAATGATTACAATTAAACTTTCATATATTTTAGATTCATTACACACCAACTGAAATTTGTCAGGTCTTTTATTGTTTTAATACTGATGATTTTGGCATACAACTCCTGATAACCCAAAAAACCTGTCTCAAAAAATTAGCATATCAAGAAAAGGTTCTCTAAACGACCTATTACCCTAATCTTCTGAATCAACTAATTAACTCTAAACACATGCAAAAGATTCCTGAGGCTTTTAAAAACTCCCTGCCTGGTTCATTACTCAAAACCCCCATCATGGGTAAGACTAGCGACCTTACTGATGTCAAGAAGGCCATCATTGACACCCTCAAGCAAGAGGGTAAGACCCAGAAAGAAATTTCTCAACAAATAGGCTGTTCCCAGAGTGCTGTATCAAGGCACCTCAATGGGAAGTCTGTTGGAAGGAAACAATGTGGCAGAAAACGCTGTACAACGAGAAGAGGTGACCGGACCCTGAGGAAGATTGTGGAGAAGGACCGATTCCAGACCTTGAGGGACCTGAGGAAGCAGTGGACTGAGTCTGGTGTAGAAACATCCAGAGCCACCGTGCACAGGCGTGTGCAGGAAATGGGCTACAGGTGCCGCATTCCCCAGGTAAAGCCACTTTTGAACCATAAACAGCGGCAGAAGCGCCTGACCTGGGCTACAGACAAGCAGCACTGGACTGTTGCTAAGTGGTCCCAAGTACTTTTTTCTGATGAAAGCAAATTTTGCATGTCATTCGGAAATCAAGGTGCCAGAGTCTGGAGGAAGACTGGGGAGAAGGAAATGCCAAAATGCCTGAAGTCCAGTGTCAAGTACCCACAGTCAGTGATGGTGTGGGGTGCCATGTCAGCTGCTGGTGTTGGTCCACTGTGTTTCATCAAGGGCAGGGTCAATGCAGCTAGCTATCAGGAGATTTTGGAGCACTTCATGCTTCCATCGGCTGAAATGCTTTATGGAGATGAAGATTTCATTTTTCAGCACGACCTGGCACCTGCTCACAGTGCCAAAACCACTGGTAAATGGTTTACTGACCATGGTATTACTGTGCTCAATTGGCCTGCCAACTCTCCTGACCTGAACCCCATAGAGAATCTGTGGGATATTGGGAAGAGAAAGTTGAGAGACGCAAGACCCAACACTCTGGATGAGCTTAAGGCCGCTATCGAAGCATCCTGGGCCTCCATAACACCTCAGCAGTGTCACAGGCTGATTGCCTCCATGCCACGCCGCATTGAAGCAGTCATTTCTGCAAAAGGATTCCCGACCAAGTATTGAGTGCATAACTGAACTTTATTATTTGATGTTACTTTTATTTTATTGGATGGTTGAAATATGTTAATTTTTTGAGACAGGTTTTTTGGGTTATCAGGAGTTGTATGCCAAAATCATCAGTATTAAAACAATAAAAGACCTGACAAATTTCAGTTGGTGTGTAATGAATCTAAAATATATGAAAGTTTAATTGTAATCATTACATTATGGAAAATAATGAAATTTAGCACTATATGCTAATTTTTTGAGAAGGACCTGTAATTAGAATGAGTTGAAGGCACAGTAAGGTTATGGTGCAAAAAATGACAGTAAATTAAATCCATTACATAAGACAAAAACAATCAAAAGGGCATTCATGTTTATTGCTTCAGCATTTTAGACCCTTGTCTTCGGTTTACAAGTTATTTAATTCATCCGGAGAGAATGTAAAGCTGCTATACATCTTAGGAATGGATAGAACATAAACAGTGACTTACACCGATCACCTGCAGCGAGGGGTCTGTCGGAATGAATATTAAGTACTTACGTTATGTGTGCTAATTTGAATGTTGACATGACTAGAACATGTGGCATTAACCAATCAGAATTTTTCTTTTGTAATGATTTTTTAACTTGTAATCAGACTTCTATTTTTATTATGCCTTTTTCTTCAAAGGGACTCCCCAATGAGAATATGAAAACAGGGAGTCCTACTGTCAGGACCCCTAGAGAGTAGAGATGAGCAAATTTATTCGAAAAATGTTCACCAATCTCAAATTCGTCATGAACATTGCACATTTGAATTTGTGTTCTGATTCCCAAGCATGCTTCCTCAAAGTCAGTAAATGATCTTGTTTCCATTAATGCATTTGTTAGGACTTTGGCAAGAATAATGGTGCTGTACGAAGAAAGGAGGGTGATGTGTTTTATGAGGGGAATGGGTGTGTATAGGTCAGAATAGTGGCGGAAAGCAATTTTTTTTTTATTAACTGAATGTGTGTATATTTGTGCAGCCATTCTGGGCACAGAAACCATTCACAACTTCCAGACACAAGGGCTTGCTGGTGCCATTTTCTCAGTGTAAGGCTACTTTCACACTTGCGTTTTTTAGCGCTGCGCTTCGAGCGCACATAAAACGCATGGAAAAAAACGCGTGCAAACGCTTGTAATCGCTGCGATATTTAGTCGCATAAGTGTGCGCATTGCTGAAAAAAAACGCAGCGATTGCATGCGATTGTATGCAAATTCAAGCGTTTTTGCATGCGTTTGCGTTTTTTTGGCGCATTTCACAGGAGGAAAATCCTTGAAAAATTCTTGCAACTGACTCCACCAATGGGACACGAGTGGGCGTGTCTTATGTGAAATCTTTATATAGAGCCTGTTCACAGCCATTCTTCACATTTGCTTGCATTTGCCTTTGTGACATGGATCTGCGCTGGAAGATTTTCGACTTCAACTTGGATCTGGACATTGCGATGGCTCAGGCTTATGTGTTATGAATGTGCTAGAGATGGTTTCTGAGCAGAGGCTCCCTCTGGTGGTTACAGACAGTACTGAACCTTTCAGCGAGGAGTGGCAATCATGGATCACGGACTGGTCTGATATAAGGGAGGTTCCCTCCCATGATGGTTGCCGGTGATCAATTGTTCTTGTCTCAATTGTGGTTCCTGGTTCATTTGGAAGTTTGCTGGAGTCTTGCCTGCATCTCCTGCCTTCAGATAAGATATTTTTTGCTTTTCTTTTTGTGCTTGCTTTTTGCATTGTTTTCTGCACTTTTGTGGAGGTCAGTCAGGTCCCCTCCTGGGGCCTGAGCTCCTCACAGTTTATCTGCAGCCACTGTTATTTGCTCATTTGCTTTTTCCTGTTTTTTCAGCGGCTGCAGCTTGGTTTTGTTCACACTGAGATCTGATATAGCGGGTGGCGAGATCGTGTGATCTCAGTATTTTTTTAATCAGAATTGTTGGATTTTTGTAGGGTTTTCTTGGTTGCAGAAAGTAATCTCTCCTTTCCTATCCTATTTAGTCAGCTTGTAGCCCCAGCGTTTGTTCAATCTATTTTCTGCCTATGTTTGTGTTTTCATCTTGTCTAAACCGCCATTATATGTTTGGGGGCTTCCTATTTTCTTTGGGGATCTGTCCGGGGCAGATAGCTTTCATCTTTCTGCCTTTAGGTGTAGTTATCTCTCAGGCTGTGACGAGGCGTCTACGATCAACGTAGGAACGCTCCACGGCTACCTCTAGTTGTGTCGTTAGTTTAGGAATCTGCAACCCATCAGTTACCAACATCTCAGGTGTTCTGCTGCCCTGCTGTTGTTCCTGTCCTCCTCAGCTACCGAAACACAACAGTATCACCGGCCAGAACTGAAAATTATATGGTACTCACAGAAGAGAAAAATAGTTTGGAAAGAAAAAAAGTTGTCAGAGTTGTCAGAGATTTTTTTTTTTTTCTGTCTGTTGCATTTTTTCCCTCTTTATCTCTGGGTGCTGAGGAGGATTTTTTTTTCTTTCAATGGAGTTTGCACAGTTGTCTGGCCGTGTGGATCAGCTTGCCACTGAGGTTCGGAGTATTGCTACCTATCTTGCTAGGTTGCCGGTTGTGGAACCTAGGATTCCCATGCCAGATTTGTTTTTGGGGGATCGGGCTAAATTTCTGAATTTCAAAAATAACTGTAAGTTGTTTTTTTCCTTAAAGCCTAAGTCCTCAGGTAACGCAGCACAGCAGGTTCAAATTGTCATCTCTCTCCTGAGCGGCGATCCTCAGGATTGGGCTTTTTCCCTGACACCTGGGGATCCTGTTTTGAATGACATTGATGCATTTTTTCTGGCTCTGGGGTTATTGTACGATGAACCTAATGTCACTGATCAAGCTGAAAAAATCTTGTTGGCATTAAATCAGGGTCTTGAAGATGCTGAGTTGTACTGTCAGAAATTCCAAAAGTGGGCAGTCCTGACCAAATGGAATGATGATGCTTTGGCAGCCCTTTTTCGGAAGGGGCTGTCAGAGAATGTAAAGGATGTTATGGTGGGATTCCCTGCTCCCTCTGGTCTCAATGATTCTATGTCATTGGCTATTCAAATTGACAGACGTTTGCGTGAGCGCAGAGGTATGCGTGAGATAGTGTTGCCTTGTGAGCCAGCTTCTGAGCCCATGCAGTGTGATAGAGTGACTTCTGGGGCACAGTGTCATGAGTTTCAAAAGTGCAATGGGTTATGTTTCTACTGTGATGATGCCTCTCATGCTATTTCAGTCTGCTGTAAGCGGGGAAGACGTTTTGCACGCTCAGTTGTCTTGGGTAGTGTTCAGACTAAATTTCTGTTGACTGTTACCCTGATTTGCTCCCTGTCCACATTTTCGGCTCAGGCTTTTGTTGATTCAGGAGCAGCTATTAACCTGATGGATTTTGACTTTGCCAAATGTTGAGGGTTTCCCATGATACCCTGCGGAAGTCTATTCCCCTACTGGGCATTGATTCTACCCCTTTGGCGGAGAATAAACCCCAGTTTTCTACTCAGGTGATAATGAGGGTTAATCTGCATGACATTATTGTACTAGGTTTCCCTTGATTACAGTCTCATAATCCTGTTTTGGATTGGAAATCTGTGTCTGTGACCAGTTGGGGCTGCCAATGTGTTAATGCCGACACTCCTGTTTTTTCTGCCTCTCCCAAGTCTCAGGATGTTCCTGACTTTTTGACTGATTTTTCGGATGTATTTAGTGAAAGTAAATCTGCATCTTTGCCCCCTCACAGAAGCTACGATTGCGCTATTGAATTAGTGCCTGGTGGTAAATTTCCTAAAGGTCGCCTTTTTAACTTGTCTGTACCTGAACACGATGCGATGCGATCTTATATCAAGGAGTCATTGGAGAAGAGTCATATCAGACCATCCTCTTCACCCTTGGGTGCCGGTTTTTTCTTTGTGGCCAAAAAGGATGGTTCATTGAGGCCGTGTATTGATTATCGTCTCTTGAATACGATCACTGTGAAGTATCAATATCCGTTACCCTTGGTTTCTGACCTGTTTTCCAGGGTGAAAAGTGCTAGTTGGTTAACCAAACTTTACCTCAGGGGGGTGTATAACCTTATTCGCATTAAGCACGGGGATGAATGGAAGACGGCGTTTAATACCCCAGAGGGGCATATTGAGTACCTAGTGATGCCCTTTGGGCTCACTAATGCTCCTTCCGTCTACCAATCCTTCATGAATGATATTTTCAGGGATTTTGTGGATAAATTTCTGATTGTTTATTTGGATGATATCTTGATTTTTTCCAATGACTGGGACTCTCATGTGAAACATGTTCGGACTGTGTTCCAGATTCTGAGAGAGAATGCTCTGTATGTGAAGGGATCAAAGTGTCTTTTTGGCGTACAGAAGGTCTCATTTCTGGGATTCATTTTGTCTCCATCTGTTATTGAAATGGACCCGGTCAAGGTTCAGGCCATCTGTGAGTGGGTCCAACCTACTTCATTAAAGGCTCTTCAGAGATTTTTGGGTTTTGCCAATTTTTATCGTAAATGTATTGGTAATTTTCCCGGTATTCTTAAACCATTGACTGATTTGACCAAAAAGGATTCTGATGTGGTGAATTGGCCTCCTGATGTAGTTTCCGCGTTTCAGGAACTTAAGCAGAGATTCACTTCTGCTCCTGTTCTACGGCAGCCTGATGTTTCTCTACCGTTTCAGGTGGAGGTTGATGCCTCTGAAATTGGGGCAGGTGACGTTTTGTCCCAAAGAGATTCAGAGACCTCTAAGAGTAACCCTTTTGGGTTTTTCTCTCGAAAATTTTCTCCAACTGAACGTAATTATGACGTGGGTAATCGGGAGTTATTGGCCATGAAGTGGGCCTTTGAAGAGTGGAGACATTGGCTGGAAGGAGCCAAACATCAGGTGGTTTTCCTCACGGACCATAAGAATCTGGTTTATCTCGAATCTGCCAAACGACTTAATCCTAGACAGACCAGGTGGGCCTTGTTTTTCACACGTTTTAATTTTGTGGTTTCTTTTCTTCCTGGCACTAAGAATGTTAAGGCGGATGCCCTCTCGAGGAGTTTCTTTGCGGACTCTCCTGAGTTATCTGATCCTACTGTTATTTTGAAAAAGGGTGTAGTTCTTTCCGCCATCTCGCCCAATTTGAGACTGGCCTTGGAAGAGTGTCAGGAGGATAAACCTGAGCGCTGCCCTATTGGGAAATTGTTTGTCCCAGACCAGTGGAAGAAGAGTGTGATGTCTGAGATTCATTGTTCCGCGTTGGCTGGTCATCCCGGGATTTTTGGTACCAGAGACTTGGTGAGTCGGTCCTTTTGGTGGCCTACTTTGTCTCATGACGTCAGGGAATTTGTGCAGTCCTGTGGGACTTGCTCACGCTCCAAGCCTTGCTCTCACTCTAGTGGTTTATTAATGCCATTACCTGTGCCCAAGAGGCCATGGACCCATATCTCTATGGATTTTATTTCCGACCTCCTTGTTTCTCAGAAAATTACCGTTATCTGGGTAATCTGTGATAGGTTTTCCAAGATGATACATCTTGTGCCATTACCTAAGTTACCTTCCTCCTCCGAATTGGTGCCTTTGTTCCTTCAGCACGTGGTTCGGTTACATGGCATTCCGGAGAACATTGTGTCTGACAGAGGAGTCCAGTTTGTTTCCAGATTTTGGAGGACATTTTGTTCTAAACTTGGTGTTCAATTATCTTTCTCCTCTGCTTTTCATCCTCAGACCAATGGACAAACCGAGAGAACAAACCAGACCTTAGAGACTTATTTGAGATGTTTTGTGTCTGCTGATCAAGATGACTGGGTCTCTTTTTTGCCTTTGGCTGAGTTTGCTCTTAATAATAGGGCTAGCTCTGCCACCTTGATGTCTCCATTTTTCTGCAATTTTGGGTTTCACCCTCGATTTTCTTCGGGACAGGCGGAGGCTTCTGTCTGTCCGGGTGTTGACTCTGTTGTGGAGCGAATGCAGCAGATTTGGGACCAGGTAATGGAGAGGTTGTCTCTCTCTCAGGAGAAGGCCCAACGGTTTGCCAACCGGCATAGGACTGATGGTCCTCGGTTTAAAGTGGGGGACTTGGTTTGGTTGTCCTCAAGAAATATCCCTATGAGGGTTGCATCTCCAAAGTTTAAGCCCAGGTTCATTGGACCTTATAAGATCATGGAGATTCTTAATCCTGTTTCCTTCTGTTTGCTTCTTCCAGGGACATTTAAGATCCATAACGTGTTCCACAAGTCCTTATTGAAGAGGTTTGTCGAGCCAGTGGTTCCTATGGCTGCGCCTCCTGACCATGTTTTGGTTGAGGGCAATCTGGAGTATGTGGTTGAGAAAATATTGGATTCTCGTTTTTCTAGACAGAAACTCCAGTATTTGGTTAAGTGGAGAGGTTATGGTCAGGAGGACAATTCTTGGGTGTTTGCTTCGGACATCCATGCTAGGAGACTGATCCGTGCCTATCACCGAGCTCATCCTGATCGGCCTGGTTGCACAAGTGAGGGTTCGGTGACCCTCCTCAAGGGGGGGGTACTGTTATGAATGTGCTAGAGAAGGTTTCTGAGCAGAGGCCTTTAAGAACTCGGACATGGGCCGGAGGTTGTATGGAAACCAGTTCAATTTCCCCATGCCACCGCCTCTTCCCCATACCGAAGGTCCACCACTGCCATTTGTCATGGTTGGGAATGAGGCTTTCCAGATGAGCCAACACCTGCTAAAACCCTACTCCAGCCGGGACTTGGACCACACCAAAAAAATATTCAATAACAGGCTGACCAGGGCAAGAAGAACTGTAGAGTGTGCCTTCGGTATACTTGTTTCCAGATGGCGCATTCTGGGCACAGCCATTCATCTGAAACTGGAAACAGTGGATGAAGTGGTGAAGGCATGTGTGGTGCTACATAATTTTGTTATGTCTAAAGAGCACCCAAACTTTGAACTTGATGATGCAGCTCCTAACCCATTGCCTGATTTCAATCAGCACCCTCTCTGGTCTTCTGTTGAAGTGGGCCAAATGAGGGACCAATTTGCAGCCTACTTCATGTCAGATGTAGGACGGGTGCAATGGCAAGAACAAATGGTGTAAAAAAAAAGTGTTCTTGTCTGTATATTAATCAAATACCTTCTTGTCTCTAATGCAATAATCAACTGGCCAGGTTTACCAGTGAATTCATGATGCAGTGTTTTTTGTGCATCATGAATTTAATAGTAATCCTGACCAGGTGACTATATATACACACACACAAGTTGTATGACCTTTATCATCTCTCCAGTTTTGGTTCCATTTGCAGCGACGGTGGAGATAAAACAACTAATATTTGTGTCACCTGGCCTGATGTTACAAATAGTGATTTGGGGATGCACTATCATCCGTCACTCTTTATTACATCTGATATACCTGACCATGTGACTATAAATATTATTTGTAGTATCATCACTGTGACTTGATTTTGAACGCACACTGGAGAGATGATAAAGATTATACATCTTCTACAATACCCAGGCCTGGTGTCATGCTGAAGTGGTGATGCCCCAAATAACACATCCGATTCCTCACTTCAAAATTTATCACGCCTGGCCAGGTGAATAAACATGAGTTATAAACTGCAGCATCGCTACAGTATGCTTGAAATAAATGCAGACTGAAAACTCATGTGTATTCACCTGCCCAGGTGAGATAGTAATGATACAAGGCCAGGCGATTGTACATAAGGCGGGCGTCACACTGGCGAGTTTGATGCCAGTTAGTCGCACGACTTTCTCGCATCAACACCCGGCACGGCCGCCCGCTCTTGGACCCTAGTGCACGGCGGCATAGAAATACATGCAGCTGCACACTTGGGTCCGAGAGGGGGCGGTCATGCTGGGTGTTGTTGAGAGAAAGTCGTGCGACTAACTCGCATCAAACTTGCCAGTGTGACGCCAGCCCAATGTGTATTTTCACCATCATCTCCTCAGTTTATTCAAGACACATTGAATAGAGAATGTGGTTAATTACAAGGTATATCTAGAATCCCTGGCCTTGTATCACAAAGTCAAATGATGTTATAAACACACCAGACTCATTTAACTTTTTAGGATACCTGGCAAGGTAATATAGCTATGCCTTGCACTCAACACCATCCTCTATTCAATATGTGCAATATTAGTAGACAGAGAGACTGATGGCGAAAATACAAGTCATATATTTTTGTTTTGGACTACACATATCTCCATGAAAGACACAAGAAACGTGACATTCCTTGAATCATGTGTATTCCAAAACGAAGAGTGTACGGCGCAGTGTGTGTACGGCGCAGTGTGTGTAGGCGGGCGAAAGACACATTAATCAAACTGGATTTACTAAAAGCAGATTTGCACATTTATTTAGTACAACAGGAACCACACATTGGAATTGCCACTGAAGTTTGGGTGGAGATTTGGATACATTTACTAAAAGCAGATTAGTACATACTTTGTACAACAGGAACCACACATTGGAATTGCCACTGAAGTTTGGGTGGAGATTTGGATACATTTAATAAAAGCAGATTAGTACATACTTTGTACAACAGGAACTACACATTGGAATTGCCACTGAAGTTTGGGTGGAGATTTGGATTGATTTACTAAAAGCAGATTAGTACATACTTTGTACAACAGGAACACCAAATTTTTATTGAGAATTACGTTTAGGTGGAGATTTGGATACTCTGGGGGTGTGCAGAGATGAAGAACGGCTGGAAAGCGAGGAAGGGGTTCGAGGGGAAGGGGCGACGAAAGTAGTGGGTGAAGGAAGATCAGACATGGAAGTAGAGGCAGGTTGACACACATTAGGAGGAGAGGGGGGATGGACAAACAAAGTTTTGTTTTTTTTCTTTTTGGGGCAGGAGGCTCTTGCATGGAACGACTACGGTGTGACCACCTTGAGCTGGTGGACCGTGGCCTTGATACATAAAACAGTGAATGTCGGTCACCTGTCTCATGCTCTGTGGTGTCAGTGACGGTGGTGGGAGAAGGAAAAGTGGTGGCGGTGTTCCAAGTGGCATCTGTGCTCCTAAACTGTTGCTGAGTGGTGGCGGTACTCCTAGAGGGAGAAGTGGCATCTGTGCTCCTAAACTGTTGCTGAGTGGTGGCGGTACTCCTAGATGGAGAAGTGGCATCTGTGGTCCTAAACTGTTGCTGAGTGGTGGCGGTACTCCTAGACGGAGAAGTGGCATCTGTGCTCCTAAACTGTTGCTGAGTGGTGGCGGTACTCGTGGAATGAGAAGTGGGGGCGATGGCCCAAGCAGGTACTGCGGTGGCGTGAGTCCAAGACTGCGGACCAGTGTCTGTGGTGGTGGTGCTGCAGACAGGAGCAGTGCTTGCCATGGTGGTGGCGACGGTGGAGTGTCCAGCAGTATTCGGACTTGTGGTGGTGTAGTGGTGACTCGGAATACTGGTGGCCGTGCAGTGGTATGCAGCAGAAGTCGGTAGTGATGTGAGGCGAATCAGTGGTGGCACAGTTGGATATGCAACCACTGACTGCTGCAAGTACCGATTCTGCTGCATAGCCTGCAAGTAAGCAGTGTTGCAGGCCTGCAACACACTCAGCTGTTGCTCAGGACTAAGGTGTTCCGCCATGCCCCGTTCAATTTCACTGAAAAAATGGTGCGCTGGTCTGTTGAGGTCGGTCTCCAGGCGATTAAGCCGCTGTTCGACACAGTTGAAGCGGTGTTCCATGTGGGTAAAACCCCGTTCCATTAATGAAAAACCGCTTGCCACTGTGCCTGACATCGACTTCATATTGCCATGAAAGGCCTCGCTCAAGTGCATGACATTCCTCTCCAAGGCCCTCTGCTGCTGGCGGGAAGTGCCCGCATAACCAGTGGCAGAGACCTGGGAGAGGGGAAGACCTGATGGACCAGCTTCCTGGTCACCAGATGTCCGTGTTGCTGACCTGCAAGTTGCTTCGAGGCTGTCGGATGGCTGGGACGGGTCCAAGGTCGTCCGAGGAAGGACCACTTCAGGGACAGGCTGCATGGTGCTGCTCCAGGTGCTGTGAAAAGAAAATAAAAACATTACTATAATGCTATTCCAAGACGCATCAGCTGTGGAATAGAAAAGCACTGATTATGAAAAATAAAAAATTTTGTAAAACTTACGCTCTGCTGGCAAGGACCGGTCTCAGGAACGCCAACTCGCGATAGTTTCGATATTTCCTTCTGGCCCTTGCTGCTGAACCACTGCAAACCTGTCCCTCTGCACGAACATCAGTGTTGAAGCGGTCCTTCATCGAGCGCCATCGTGTGCGGACTTTGTTCACTGTAGGAAAAAAAATAAAAATTTAAAATGCAGTCAGGGCAAAATCTGTGTCATCACACACACCTGAGTTAAAATGTCAAACAGTCAATGCAGCATAAAAAAAAAAAATAGCAATAGCATACACAGGGCAGTAACTGTTGAACCAGATGCCACTGTTGGGTTTGCAGGTAGAATATATCTACCAGCAAACCTATCAGTGCCATCAGGAACAAGAGTGACTGCAGCATAAAAAACTCAATAGAATGCACAACATAGCAATAGCATACACAGGGCAGTCACTGTTGAACCAGACGACACTGTTGGGTTTGCCGGTAGAATATATCTACCAGCAAACCCATCAGTGCCATCAGGAACAAGAGTGACTGCAGCATAAAAAACTCAATAGAATGCACAACATAGCAATAGCATACACAGGGCAGTCACTGTTGAACCAGATGACACTGTTGGGTTTGCCGGTAGAATATATCTACCAGCAAACCCATCAGTGCCATCAGGAACAAGAGTGACTGCAGCATAAAAACTCAATAGAATGCACAACATAGCAATAGCATACACAGGGCAGTCACTGTTGAACCAGATGACATTGTTGGGTTTGCCAGTAGAATATATCTACCAGCAAACCCATCAGTGCCATCAGGAACAAGAGGGACTGCAGCATAAAAAACTCAATAGAATGCACAACATAGCAATAGCATACACAGGGCAGTCACTGTTGAACCAGATGACACTGTTGGGTTTGCCGGTAGAATATATCTACCAGCAAACCCATCAGTGCCATCAGGAACAAGAGTGACTGCAGCATAAAAAACTCAATAGAATGCACAACATAGCAATAGCATACCCAGGGCAGTCATTGTTGAACCAGGTGACACTGTTGGGTTTGCCGGTAGAATATATCTACCAGCAAACCCATCAGTGCCATCAGGAACAAGAGTGACTGCAGCATAAAAAACTCAATAGAATGCACAACATAGCAATAGCATACACAGGGCAGTCACTGTTGAACCAGATGACACTGTTGGGATTGCTGGAAGAATATATCTACCAGCAAACCCATCAGTGGCATCTGGAACAAGAGTCACTGCGGCATTACAGAGAATGAAAATACTTACTAAACGCCTTTTTGAGGTTTGGAGAGGCGCTGTCTCAGCCACCCATCAAGGCTGCGGCCACCTCATTCCATAGCCGCCGGCTCACCACATTGTCCTTGTACTGCGGATCACGGCTGTCCCACAACGGGACACGCTTATGGACCTGGCAGATGAGGGCCTCGTTGTCCACATATAGGTCCTCGTCCCATTGTGGAACCTAGAAAAAACAAAAAAAAATAATTAAAATGTATATATTTCAGAAATAAAAAAAGATGAAAAAAAAAATAGACATTCAAAGGCTATATACTTACATTCCGTCTCGCCACCGGGACTTGACTCAGCTGCGACTGCTCCTGCTGTGACTCCACAATGTCCGTGTCCGATGATGTCTGAAAAAGAAACCCAAATTTTAGTCATTTGTAGATTCAGCATCTATACTTACCCAAAGGCAGGAAGATACATCACGCTCTGCTTGGGCCAGTTCTTGCCGGAATGGGGAATATTGGGATCCAGAAGAAGACATGCTGCAATAAAAAAATACAAAGCATGAGTACATCTTTTTACATTGGAAAGGACAGGCAGTCATTTGGTTCAAGAATACTCACATTCTTGCACTTTGGATCTGTCTTGGCTGTTTTTTCTGGCTGTAGTAGGGGTCCAGGAGCAGTGTCTCCAGTCAATGTAGTAGGGGTCCACGCTGTTTTTGCAGGCTCTAGTAGGGGTCCAGGAGCAGTGTCTCCAGGCAGTGTAGTAGGGGTCCATGCTGTTTTTGCAGGCTGTAGTAGGGGTCCAGGAGCAGTGTCTTCAGGCAGTGTAGTAGGGGTCCACGCTGTTTTTGCAGGCTGTAGTAGGGGTCCAGGAGCAGTGTCTCCAGGCAGTGTAGTAGGGTCCAGGCTGGATCTTCAGGCTTTTATAGGGGTCCAGGATGGATCTTCCAGTCTCTTATCAGCTTGCAGTGTCTCTAGGCAGTCTGAGTAGGGGTCTGTCTGGCACTGAAGACACCTTCCTTTATCTACACTCCTCACAAACAATGTATCTTGTGTAGGGGGTGTTTTAGACAAGTGTATGCACACAATGGCTGACGAGCGCACAGCCACACACCCGCCAGCACCCCCATAGACAGCAATGCTATTTCTTGGCGCATAGCGTGCGCACACGTGCGCACGCGCTTTTTTAAAGTAGTGAGCCGGAAAAAAAAATGCAACATGTAGCATCTAGCGCGTCTGGGCGCACACCTGGAAAATGCGCTGCGCACGCCAAACGCTGATGAGCGCGTGCAAGCGCTAGACCCTGCAACCGCCATGTTAATGATAGGGGAACATTGCGCATGCGACCGATGGCGCACGATGCGCAGCGCTAAAAAACGCAAGTGTGAAAGTAGCCTAACAGTGCAGAGAAACTGCTCCTGCTGCCGATAGTTGTCATATAGTTAGATAAGATCCTGTCCTGTGTGAAATCGACCTTTGAGCACCTAATTAGTTTGTGCTAATATTGTTGTGCAAGCAGGAGTCCACATTTCCTAATTAAAATCGTTTGGTAAAATACTGTGTTGCAGTCAGGACTCATGAGGTCACATTTACTAATCAAAATAATTTCTGCTAATATTGGTGCACAGGCACCAGGCTCCATTAACTAATCCAAATCACTTGTGCTAATACTGTGTTGCAGTCAGGACTCAGGAGTGAAAATGAGGGAACTTGTTAGGAAAATGTTGGCCAATCTCAAATTCGGCATGAACGTAGCACATTTGGATTCTTGTTCAGTAGCATTTTTCCTTAAATATCGGTAAATGATCGCATTTCCACTAATGGTTTTGTTTTGACTTTGTCAAGGATAGTGGTTCTGTATGATGAGTAGGGTGAAGTGTTTTACGAGGGGAAGGGAGTGTCTAGGTCAGAGGAACAGTGGAGTCTAATTTTTTTTGCTATTTTTTTTCTTTAATAACTTAATATGTGTACGTTCTGGCACCCACACAGGGTGCAGAAACCATCTACAACGCTATGACACAAGGTCTTCTGTGATTGGCTGCTGAAGTCACTTGTCCCTGTCCATATAAAAGTTGGACATCCTGATTTGCTGTGTCCATTTTCTCAGTGTAACAGCACACTGAGGTCGCTACTGCTGCTGAAAGTGAACTTTTCCGTTAGCTAGGTATGATCCTGTCCTGTATGAAATCGATCTTCCAGCATCTAACTAGATTGTGCTAAAACTGCTAATCCAAATCGTTTGTGCAAAAACTGTGTTGCAGTGAGGAGTCAGGAGTAGTGTTGAGCATTCCGATACTGCAAATATCGGGTATCGGCCGATATTGGCTGTATCGGAATTCCGATTCCGAGTTCCGATATTTTCGTCTTATCGGATACCGGAATCGGGATTGTCACTGTCACTGTCAGTGTCCGTCGGTCGGGTCTGTCAGGAGTCAGCGGCACTTACCCGGCAGAAGATCTCCGGCGGTCACGTCCTGCACTGCTTCATGGCCGCCATCCTCTTCTCCCCGGCGGTCACATGCAGTTTCTCGCGATAACTGCAGTGACTGCTGGGTAATCGCGGCCGTAAAGCAGTCAGTCCGATGACGTCACCGCCGGGGAAGCAGGTAATCAGCTGTGCTGCGTTGCAATGACAGGCTCTGCCTGTCATTGCGATGTAGCAGAGCTGGATCGTCGTGGGACTATCGTTACTATGGACTGCGTCGGACAGGTGGTATACTGTTGGTTTGTTTTTTTTCTTTTTTTACAGGAGATCGATGGCGTCGCAGGAATGAGAGAGTAATAAAAGAAATGAAAACTGTGTTGTCTCTTTTATTTCATTAAAAGACTTTTTTCTTGCTGTGTCTTTTTTTTATACATTTAATAACTTTGGGATTAATAATGGATCGGTGTCTTATTGACGCCTATCCATTATTAACCGGGCTTATTGTCACCGTGCAATCAACGGTGACAATAACCCCTTATTACCCCGCTTGCCACCGCTACAGGGCAAGTGGGAAGAGCCGGGTAAAGTGCCACAATTGGCACATCTTTTGATGCGCCAAATGTGGGGCTGCTGTAGCCTGGTATTATCAGGCTGTTGAGGGCCAAAATCCATGGGCCTTGACAGTCTTTTAATACCAGGCCGCAGCAGTCTGCATTTTACTTGGCTGGTTAACAAAAATAGGGGGGATCCCCACGCCGTTTTTTTTTCGAGGGGATCCCCTATTTTTGTTAACCAGCCAAGCTAAGCAGACTGCTGTGGCCTGGTATTATCAGGCTTGCAAGGTCCATGGATATTGGATCCTTACCAGCCTGAAAAACCAGGCCTCAGCGGTCTGCTTCATCTGGCTGGTTAACAAAAATAGGGGGGACCCCACGCCAATTTTTTTCGAGGGGATCCCCTATTTTTGTTAATCAGCCAAGATATGCAGACTGCTGTGGCCTGGTATTATCAGGCTGGCAAGGTCCATGGATCTTGGCTCCTTAACAGCCTGAAAATCCAGGCCTCAGCGGTCTGCTTCATCTGGCTGGTTAACAAAAATAGGGGGGACCCCACGCCAATTTTTTTCGAGGGGATCCCCTATTTTTGTTAATCAGCCAAGATATGCAGACTGCTGTGGCCTGGTATTATCAGGCTGGCAAGGTCCATGGATCTTGACTCCTTAACAGCCTGAAAATCCAGGCCTCAGCGGTTTTCTTCATCTGGCTGGTTAACAAAAATAGGGGGGACCCCACGACAATTTTTTTCGAAGGGATCCCCTATTTTTGTTAATCAGCCAAGATATACAGACTGCTGTGGCCTGGTATTATCAGGCTGGCAAGGTCCATGGATCTTGGCTCCTTAACAGCCTGAAAATCCAGGCCTCAGCGGTCTGCTTCATCTGGCTGGTTAACAAAAATAGGGGGGACCCCACGCCATTTTTTTTTCGAAGGGAACCCCTATTTTTGTTAATCAGTTCCCTCTGACGTCACTGATTGTGTCCCTGGCTGACCTGAAGTGAAAGTGGAAAGCAATCAATTAAGCTTTCCACTTAAGGGCCCGTCTCACATAGCGATATCGCTACCGAGATCGCTGCTGAGTCACTAGTTTTGTGACGCAGCAGCAAGCTCACCAGCGATATCGCTGTGTGTGACATTCAGCGACGATCAGCCCCCCTGCCGGGTATCGCTGATCGTCGCTGAAATGTCAGGACCTTTGATCGCTGGTTTCCCGCTGACAGGCACACATCGCTGCGTGTGACAGGCGGGAGACCAGCGATCCGCTGGTAACCAAGGTACACAGCGGGTTTCCAGGCGCGGGGCTGTGCCTAGAAACCCGCTGTGTACCTTGGATACCAGCGCCCTGATGCAGGGAGCTGGTATCCAAGGTACACAGCGGGTTTCCAAGCGCTGCGCGGTGCCTGGAAACCCGCTGTGTACCTTGGTTACCAGCGGATCGCTGGTCTCCCGCCTGTCACACGCAGCGATGCGTGCCTGTCAGAGGGAAACCAGCGATCAAAAAAAGGTCCTGACATTTCTGCGACGATCAGCGATACCCGGCAGGGGGCTGATCGTCGCTGAATGTCACACACAGCGATATCGCTGGTGAGCTCGCTGCTGCGTCACAAAACTAGTGACTCAGCAGCGATCTCGGTAGCGATATCGCTATGTGAGACGGGCCCTTAAGCGATGTTACCCGCAGTGTCGCTGTCCCAGATCGCTGCCTGAGCTGCCTGTTTGGCAGCTCAGCAGCGATCATGTAGCGATACACCAGCGATCCTGACAAGTGCATATCGTTGTCGGGATCGCTGGTGTATCGTTATGTGACACCCAGCCTTTACTCTCCTGTCAGGCAGGAGAGGAACTCATTCATTTGGGGTTTACTGTGAGGCTGCAGCATTAGCTGCGGTCCCTGCAGTAAACATTAACCCTTTCTGAAGGATTACACCGTGGGACCTGACTGTGCATGGGATAGGTAAGAATAATTTTGCTTTTTTATTTTATTTTTATTACAGGAAATGGTTTTTGCAGTAAAATAAAAGATGGTCAAAAACATGTGTCTTTATTTCATTAAAATGATTTTTAATTAAAGTGTGTGTGTTTTATTTTTATTTCATGCAATAGGATTAATAATTGATAGTTGTCTAATTGACAGCTCTCAATTATTAACCTGGCTTAAGGTCACCTTTCAATAGCAAGGTGGCTTTAACCCCATATTAACCCATTCGCCACCGCTACAGGGCAATGGGAATAGACGGGCAAAGTGCCAGAAAGGGCGAATCTAATTATAGATTTGTCTTTCCTGGGGTGTCTGGGGGCAGATGTTAGTAGCCGGGGGGGCAAAAATAATGGTCCCTCTCTGGGCTATTATTATCTGCCCCCACTCACTGGCTTTGTCTGTCTGGTTGCGAAAATAGGGCGGTAGCCCACGCATTTTTTTTCAGCAATTTTACACCTCATATATATATATACATGTCATTGAATTTGTGACACATATATATATATATTTATATTTGTAGTTCATACACTTCTACATAGTATAATAGCCGCTAATTCAATTGCCGGCTTTTGTGAAAATGCAGAACCCGACATGAAATGACACTTGGTGTACATAGGGTTAACCATGTCTTTTCATGTCCTTTGCTATCTAATTTGCACAAACAATTAAATCAGACTATGTGTGCAAAATTTCACACCTGTAGGGGTTAATTAAAGGTGTAAATTCGTAGCAAAAAAGTCCGTTTTTTTTACAACGAATTTACACCTTTAATTAACCCCTACAGGTGTGAAATTTTGCACACATAGTCTGATTTAATTGTTTGTGCAAATTAGATAGCAAAGGACATGAAAAGACATGGTTAACCCTATGTACACCAAGTGTCATTTCATGTCGGGTGACCCGACATGAAATGACACTTGGTGTACATAGGGTTAACCATGTCTTTTCATGTGCTTTGCTATCTAAGGCCGGAGTCACACTGGCAACAAAATCGGACGACTGCAATGCGATGAAATATCGCATTGCAGTCGGACCTATGTTAATCTATGGAGCAGCTCCCAGTATCAGATTTTTTGTGGTCCGTTCTTAAACGTCCGTGTACAATCGCAGCATGCTGCGATTGTCACCGATTGTCGGTCGACAATCGCCAATGCAAGTCTATGGGAGCGATGAAAAATCTGATTACAAACGGACCACACTGTGTGACTTGCGATGAAATCGCATCGGTGTCCTTTAGAAAAGCCGGCAATTCATCCCCGCCTATACTGTAAAATCACACTGACAGCTTTAATAAAGACTAGAAAGAATAGATATATACACATAGAACACATACATATATATATACATGTCATTGTGACATGTATATATACATATATTTATAGTTCCTAGACTTCTACATACTGTAATAGCCGCTAATTCAATTGCCGGGTTTTGTGAAATCACAGAAGCCGACATGAAATGATACATTGTTTCCACACATTTAACCATGTAATTTCATGTATTTTTATATATGTTTGAAACATACAATTACATGAGTGTATTTGTGCAAAATTTCAGACATGTAGGGGTTAATTAAAGGTGTAATTTCGTTGAAAAAAAATGCGTGGGCTCCCGCTGTATTTTCTCCACCAGACAGACAAAGCAAAGCGAGTGGGGGCAGATAATAATAGCCCAGGGAGGGTGCATTTTTTTGTGCCCCCCCTGGCTACTAACATCTGCCCCCAGACACCCCAGAAAGGGCAAATCTATAATTAGATTCGCCCTTTCTGGCACTTTGCCCGTCTATTCCCATTGCCCTGTAGCGGTGGCGAATGGGTTAATCTCACCTTACTGTCACCTTGCAATTGAAAGGTGACCTTAAGGCAGGTTAATGATTGATAGCTGTCAATTAGACAACTATCAATTATTAATCCTATTGAAGTAAATAAAAAAACACACACACTTTAAGAATAAATAATTTTAATGAAATAAAAACACATTTTTTTGACCATATTTTATTTTACACTAAATCCGTGCGAAGCCATTGATCTCCTAAAATAAAGAAAAAGAAATAAAACAACATTATTCTTACCTATTCCGCCGATCTGTCACGTCCCACGCTGTAATCCTTCACAAAGGGTTAACTAGCTTTGAGCCAAGCAGTGCAAGTAATCCTGCATGCTCAGCTCAAAGCTCATGAATGAATAAGTTCCTCTCCTGGCGACAGGAGAGGATGTGTTCATGAATGAAGCTTAATTGATTGTGTCCACTTTCCCTTTAGGTCAGGTCACTACAGTTAAATTGGCAAGAAATCAATTAAGCTCCATTCATGAATCTATTCCTCTACTTTCGCTGGGAGAGGAACTTATTCATTCAGGGGAATACAGGTCTGAGACAGCATTATTAGCTCTCTGCGACCTTTAACCTGTTAACCCTTTCTGATGGATTACACCGTGGGACCTGACTGTACATCGGATTGGTAAGTATAATTTTGCTTTTTTATTTTATTTTTATTACAGGAAATGGTTTTAGCAGGAAAATAAAATATGGTCAAAAACTGTGTGATTATTTAATTAAACTTATTTTTTATTAAAGTGTGTGTGTTTGATTTTTCTTTCATACAATAGGATTAATAATTGATAGTTGCCTAATTGACAGCTATCAATTATTAACCTGGCTTAAAGTGACCTTTCAATTGCAAGGTCATTTTAACCCCTTATTAACCCATTCGCCACCGCTACAGGGCAATGGGAATAGACGGGCAAAGTGCCAGAAAGGGCGAATCTAATTATAGATTTGCCCTTTCTGGGGTGTCTGGGGGCAGATGTTAGTAGCCAGGGGGGGCACAAAAAAAATGTACCCTCCCTAGGCTATTATTATCTGCCCCCACTCGCTTGCTTTGTCTGTCTGGTGGAGAAAATACAGCGGGAGCCCACGCATTTTTTTTTAACGAATTTACACCTTTAATTAACCCCTACATGTCTGAAATTTAGCACACATATACTCATGTAATTGTATGTTTCAAACATATATAAAAATACATGAAATTACATGGTTAAATGTGTGGAAACAATGTATCATTTCATGTCGGCTTCTGTGATTTCACTGAAGCCGGCAATTGAATTAGCGGCTATAACAGTATGTAGAAGTGTAAGAACTATAAATATATGTATATATATATATGTCACAATGACATATATATATATATATATATATATATATATGTGCTCTATGTGTATATATCTATTCTTTCTTTTGGCATTTAAATACTATTCTTTTGGATCCATTATATGTCAGTTTTGCAAGCCTGCGAGAAAATCTCGCAAGTCGGATGAAAATCGGATGTTACAAGGTACACACACATGCGATTAAATCGCATCTTTGAAGGAAAATCGGATGCCAGAAGGATGTGTGATGTTTTTATTTTGATCCGATTGTCGACCGTCTAAAACGGACCGATTTTTTGTGGTTGTGTGTGACTCCAGCCTAATTTGCACAAACAATTAAATCAGACTATGTGTGCAAAATTTCACACCTGTAGGGGTTAATTAAAGGTGTAAATTTGTAGCAAAAAAGTCCGTTTTTTTTACAACGAATTTACACCTTTAATTAACCCCTACAGGTGTGAAATTTTGCACACATAGTCTGATTTAATTGTTTGTGCAAATCAGATAGCAAACGACATGAAAAGACATGGTTAACCCTATGTACACCAAGTGTCATTTCATGTCGGGTGCTTCTGTCTTTTCACTGAAGCCGGCTTTACCCGGCAATTGAATGAGAGGATATTTTACTATGTAGAAGTGTATAAACTATACATATATGTATATATATATGTCACAATGACATGTATATATATATATGTATTCTATGTGTGTATATTTAGTGTTTACAAGGAAAGAATGGGTTTTTTTTAGTTGCGATATTTTGTTCCCATAGACTTACATGGGACTTCCGGTATCGGTATCGGGTATCGCCGATATTTTAGTGATATCGGCGATACCATTCCGATTCCGATACTTTAGGATATCGGAAAGTATCGCTCAACTCTAGTCAGGAGGCCACATTTGACATCAAAATTGTTAGGCCTAATAAAGGGGTTCAGTCAGGAGGACCTATTTGATAATCAAAACAGTTTGTGCAAAAACTGTGTTGCAGTGAGGAGTCAGGAGGCCACATTTGACATCAAAATCGTTAGGCCTAATAAAGGGGTTCAGTCAGGAGGACCAATTTGATAATCAAAATAGTTTGTGCAAAAACTGTGTTGCAGTGAGAAGTCAGGAGGCCCCATTTGACATCAAAATCATTGGGCTTAATAAAGCGGTTCAGCCAGGAGGGCCTATTTGATAATCAATATCGTTTGTACAAAAACTGTGTTGCAGTGAGAAATCAGAATGCCCCATTTGCTCATCAAAATCGTTAGGCCTAATATAGGGGTTCAGCCAAGAGACCCTATTTGCTAATCCAAATCGTTTGTGCAAAAACTGAGTTGCAGTTAGGAATCAGGAGGCCCATTTGACATTAAAATTGTTAGGCCTAAAATAGGGGTTCAGCCAGAAGGCACTATTAGCTAATACAAATCATTTGGGATAAAGTAGTGCTGCAGTGAGGAATCAGGAGGCCCCATTTGCTCATCAATATTGTTTGGGTATAAGAATGATGTTCAGGCACACTATCTAAGAAAATAAATTCTGATTAGTCATTTAGCAACAGGTGACTGGCAGTTGTGGGCTTAAGGTTGTGAATCAGCAGGTTAAAAGAGGGGAAGGGTGCATACAACATGAGTGGGAAAAAGTAAGGTCATGGTGGAAAGGGGAATAGGCTTGGTGTTTGACATGTATGTGGGCTAGGTCTTAATGTTAATGAAAGCTCAACTGAACAAGCACAGTCTCGTCCTATCCAAAGACCACTGACAACATCTGTTAGTGGACAGGTTAATAGACTCCCTTTCTTTGGCAGCTGCACAGCAGTCAAGCTTGCAGATGAGGCTCAGAAAGAGCATGTACTCCAGTGGATGGCAAGCACTGCATCAACTGGCCTCTCCTCCACCTTAACATCACACACAGTACAATACTAAGAGGTGGCACCCCAATCACTCTTGTTTCCCCCTGAGTCACAAATTTCCAAATATCTAACTGACTGTGGGGAACTACTGAGGGGCGATTATGCAGAGCTGTTCACACATTCTATTTCATGGGCATTAGACATCTGATCCACAAAATCCAAATGAGGAAAACATCTGCACTGATGCCCAAAATGTTTTCATTTTGGATCCAGGGCCGGACGAAGGAGAATCCAGTCCAAGGAGAATCCTGACCCTCATCACAAGACATTAACCCCTGGAGGTGGAGTTCATTCTGATGAGACTCAGATACCAGAGGCACATGTGGACTGTACTATTGTCTCAGGGCAGGAAGAGGAGAAGGTTGATTCTCAGGGCAAGGAGTGGGAGAACAGAGAGGATGACGATGAGGTTGTAGATCCCAGTAGGTGTGGACCCAGAGGTATGCAGCTGAGTAGCTAAGCAGGGAAGGTGGATGAGGAAGAAGACAAGGTTGCTTTGCAGATTTTCGCACAGACACAGAGTGATGCAACCACGACAAGAACTGCATCATCAGTCACAACTGTGGCTTTTGTCAGCACCGGTTACGAGTTTGCAGTTCACAGGGGCGGTAAGGGTTGCCTAGCCTGGGTCTTTTTTGAGACCGCAAAGGATGATCCAACTCATGTTAACTGCCAAATTTGCAAAAATGACTCAGTAGAGGCACAAAAATAATTGCAATTATTTGCAATAATTTGACTACTACATGTATGAACTGGCACATGCTCTATCAACATGCCATAGTATGGGAATCTCATTGTGCTAAAATGTGGGCCTCGCCAACCACCGGCCGCCCCTTCAACCACATCTACTGATTCAGTCTCCTCAGTCACTTTGCCAAGTGTTCTCACAGAGGTTTCCGTCTGCACAAATTTCACTTGTTTACTCCCTACAGTTGGGGTGAGTGAAAGCACGTCAGCGGTTATGGAAGTGGAAATGCCTGCTGTTTTTGTTTCACCAAGCACAACATATCTTCCTCAATCCATCATAACATCTCCACCTGCACCTCACCTATTTAAATTAGTATGCCTTAGAGATTGCAATCATATAGCTCAAGAGTTGTGGACAGCTCTCCAGGCCGAGTTTGATCAATGGCTGTTTCCACTGAGCCTGAAGCTAGGTAACACTGTGTGCGATAACAGTGCAAACCTGGTGGCGGCCCTACACCAAAATAATCTCACACACATGCCTTGCATGGCTCACATTCTCAACCTGGTAGTACAGCAATTTCTCTGCCACTATTCTGGGCTGAATGAGCTGCTGCAGAAAGCATGGTAAATGTGTGCTCACTTCCGATGATCGCACCCCGCAGGTCATCGACTTGCATTGCTACAGAGGTATTTTGACCTACCGATTAACCATTTGATTTGCGATGTCTACACTTGGTGCAATTCCACTCTGCACATGTTGTAGCGACTGTGGCAGCAGTGACGAGCCCTGGTGCAGTATGTCCTTTTGCATAACCTGGGCCAATGCAGTACAGATATGATCCAAATCACTCTTGCGGAGTGGGCACAGAGGAAAAACCTCTGCACCCTTCTGCACAGATTTGAAATGGCTACTAAGATGGTTAGCGCTGATGATTCCATCAACAGCATCATTATTCCGGTAATCTACATACTGGAGCACACTTTAAATAGTCTGCGTGAGGAGATGATGGTCCCAGAGGAAGAGGTGGAAGCAGAGGAGTCTGCGGAAGGGATAACAATGTCTCTAAGTTACGGACTGTCGTGGCACAGGTGGTGGATTTCAGTGATCGAGATGGGCTCATGGTAAAAGAGAAAAATTTAGTGAAGGTGCAGTAGCTGAGGGACAAATAGAGGAGGACGAGGAGCAAGAGGGGATGGACGCGCAATAATCAGGAGATGAAGAGGATAGTGATTCCCTCTCTGTTGTCCGTAGTTGGTGGAGGAGACGGAGTAAGCAACCTTGAGTGTTACTCTGCCACCAACACAAGGGACTTGGACATCATCTCGTTGTACTATCTTCAACATGATGCCCGTATTCTTAGGGTTAGAAATAGCGCTGACTACTGGGTGGCCACTCTGCTAGATCCACGGTACAAGAGTAAATCTTGCCAGTTGCTTCCCCCATGGAAAAGGATGCACACATGTTGGAGTATTGAAACACACTTTTAGACAATCTTAAGCATGGTTTTCCCCAAGACAGCAGGGAGGCACAAAGTGTGCATCGCAGTTCTAGACTTCCAACCCCAGGAACGTCAAGGTGTCACCGCCAAAATATTAGCAGCAGCAGCGCTGTAAATGGCATAAGCAACTTCTGTGAGTCATTTCACACATTTTTAGACTAGTCCGTGCACCAGCTGAACAGAGTACAAGTCTGATATGTTGTGAACGATTTGAGAGGATGATGTAGGAGTATCTCGAGCTTAATACCAATGCCATCAGGGTGAATTTTTACTCTATTGCATTTTGGGCTTCAAAAATCGAAGAGTGGCCTGAGCTTGCCTGTCACGCCATGGAAGTTTTGTCATTCCCGGCAGCCAGCGTTCTCTCAGAACGGATTTTCAGTGCTGATGGTGGTGTCCTAATGGTTAAGTACATCCGGCTGTCTCCTGAAATTGTAAACCGCCTAACTTTCAGCAAAATGAACAAGTCATGGAGCTTCAATGACTTTTGCACCTCAGTTGCAGACTGGGCAGACTAGGCGATGGTATTGTTTTTACTGCCATGCATTGATCTTGTGTTATTGCAATTTGTGACACCTTTGTCGTAGCTTCTGTGCCTGCTGTTGCTACTGCTGCTGATGTTACAGACAATTGTCAGAGGCAATTATACTGTTATACTGTTTCTACTCTTTACACTTTAGCGGTGTGTGACAATATTTTTTTGAAATGTGGAGAATCCAGGTTGGTTCTCCTTCATTTATGTTGTTGACTGCTTCTGTGCCATTCTAAAATGTTCTACTGTGGGTCAGTTGATCAGTCAACAACTTGTGTTACTTTCCTTACATTTTTCTATCAATTGTACTTTATGAAATTGAGGTTTGTGCCATCTGAGTTTGGCTGGGAAAAAAAATTGGAAACTGTTACATGAGGTTTCAGGGCTACCAGCAAAGAAGGCTTACACCACTCCCTTGACCACAGGTCTTCATTCAAACTTCAAAGCCATAAATACTGGCACAGACCCTGATACCTCATGCATGGCCCATGGCGGACTGTTTCTTTGCCATTATAAAATGGTCTACTGTGGGTCAGTTGATCAGTTGATCAGTCAACAACTTGTGTTACTTTCCTTACATTTTTCTACCAATGAAACTGATGTTTGTGTCATCTGAGTGTGGCTGGGAAAAAAAAAATTAGAACTGTTGCTTGAGGTATTAGGGCTAACAGCAAAGAAGCCTTAACATCCAGGTCTTCGTAGAAACTTAAATGCAATGCTGTAAATGCTGTCCCAGATCTGGATATCTCATGCATGTCCCATGGCTGACTGCTGCTGTGCCATTATAAATTTTTACTGTGGGTCAGTTGATATAACTTTTCATGGTGGATGTCTGCCCTTAATTGTATCTGTTTGGGAAGCTTTATGTCACTCCTTTAGGGCCTCTGCACACATTGCGGATTTGCCTGCTGATTTTTCCGCGCCGAAACCGCACCTCTTGGCAGAAACCGCAGGCGCGGTTTTGACGCGGTTTTGATGCATTTTTTGGCGCGGTTTTGACACGGTTTTTCTCATGCGGTTTTGTATGCGGTTTTTACAGCTAAATAAAGATATGTTGTTTAACAAAAAAAAAAAAGATTTGTGATGTCATTTCTTGTCCAACCTCCTCTTTTACATTTATCCAACCCACACTCCATTACACACACACAGATAGAGATAGGCGGTGACACACTTGCGAGTGTGATGTGAGTAAGTCGCACGACTTTCTCGCATCAACACCCGACACGGCCGCCCGCTCTCGGACCCGAGTGTGCGGCTGCATGTATTTCTATGCAGCCGCACATTCGGGTCCGAGAGCGGGCGGCCGTGCCGGGTGTTGATGCGAGAAAGTCGTGCGACTTACTCGCATCACACTCGCAAGTGTGTCGCCAGCCATAGATAGATAATAGATACCAGTAGTTAGATAGATAGATAGATAGATAGATAAAATGGTACATAAATAGTTAAAGACACACACGCGTACACATACACAAAATAACGCAATAGTTAATAAAAAAAAAAATATAGGAAAAAAAATGGCGTGGGCTCCCGCGCAATTTTCTGCGCCAGAGGGGGAAAGCAGACAGCCGGGGCCAATATTTCTAGCCTGGGAAGGGGTTAATACCCATGGATCTTCCCAGGCTATGAATATCAGCCCGCAGCTAGCCTTCACTGGCTATTAAAATAGGGGGACCCCCCCCCAAAAAAATGACGTGGGGTCCCCCTATAATTTATAGCCAGACAGGCTAGGCAGACAGCTGCGGGCTGATATTCATAGCCTAGGAAGGGGCCATGGATATTGGCGCCCCCCCTGGCTAAAAATACCAGCACCCAGCCGCCCCAGAGTTGGCGCATCTGTACGATGCGCCAATTCCGGCACTTAGCCCCTCTCTTCCCACTCCCTGTAGCGGTGGGATATGGGGTAATAAGGGGTTAATATCACCTTGCTATTGTAAGGTGATATTAAGCCCGGTTAATAATAGAGAGGCGTCAATAAGACGCCTATCCATTATTAATCTTATATTAATAAAGGGTTAAAAAAAACAACACACGCATAAGAATAAATTATTTTAATGAAATAAAACACAACACGGTTTTCATATCTTTATTACACACTCAGATCCAAGCGACGCCCTCGATCTCCTGTAAAAAAACGTAAAAAAATAAAACAACTGTATACTCCCTGTCCGACGCAGTCCAATTAATAACGAGGGTCCCACGACGGTCTCCCCTATAGAACGGTGACATCAGGTGATGCCACTGCTCTGTAGGGGCTTCCAGTGATGCACTGACAGGAGACAATGGCTCCTGCAGTGCATCACTGAGTTCATTCTCTCACTTTATGGCAATGCTGCGTGGGAATTTTCTCACCCAGCATTGCCGTGAGAGAATGAACTGTAGTGACGTCATTCTCTCCCGGCGGCAGAGCGGTACAGATCGATGGCGTCGGGGAAGAGGTGAGTATGTGCTCAATGTTATTTGTTGTATGTTACTGTATGTTATATGTTCTGTATGTCATTGTATGTTATATGTTGTATGTCATGTAATTTTTTTTTTTTTACATTCAGCACATTAGCCGGATGATGGGACTACTACTGTCCCATCATTGGCTAATGTGTCACTCACTGTCATTGTAGCAGGCATAGCCGGATGGGACTTTTAGTCCCATCCGACGATGCCTGCATACATGGAGACACGCACACAGGCCCGCACACCGTCGCACATACACAGCCGCACATACACAGCCCCGCACACCGCCGCACATACACCGATCCCGCACACAGGCCCGCACACCGATCACGCACACAGCCCCGCACATCGATCACGCACACAGCCCCGCACATCGATCACGCACACAGCCCCGCACACCGATCACGCAGACACCGGCACACAATCACCGCCCACACACACAGCGCCGCACACTATACACGCCCACGCACCGCCCACACACATAGCGCCGCACACTATTCACGCCCACGCACCGCCCACACACTTCCCTCCTCCCGAACTGCAGCGGTTTCAGCCGCAGCAAACCCGCAGATCTTTTTTAGATCTGCGGTTTTGCTGCGGAAGTGCCCGACTCAATGCAAGTCAATGGGCGCCGAACCGCTGCAGTTCCGCACAAAGAATTGACATGCTGCGGAAAATAAAACGCGGCTAAACTGCGCGTTTTTTTCCGCAGCATGTGCACAGCAGACCTGCGGTTCCCATAGGGATTCATTGGCTGTGCACTGTGCTGCGGGTTGGATGCGTTTCCGCAGCGTTAAAAACGCAGCGGAAACGCATCTAAAACCGCAATGTGTGAACGGGGCCTAAAGGAGTTGCATATTCGCTTGGTTTGGCCTCCCATTGAATACAATAGGGTTTGGGTATGTTCGTCGAACCGTTTGGTGAACATGTTTGGTGAACATTGGATTGTTCGGCGTACCCAACCGAACTTTGAAAGATTCACTCATCTTTAGTCGTGGTATAGGGCCTCATCTTCCAAAATTTTTTAAATCAAATCCACTTCACAATCTTTTAAAATTAGTCCCAAAATTTTTCATAGGCCAAGTCAATGTCTTGATTTTTGACGTCTTCTTGTATTTCTTGTTCTGTCATATCTGTATCATCTGCTGGAAATGAGTGTTCATCATGGTCACAAACATCTCTTGCAATGTTTTTTTTATCAAGATAGCTTTCTTCCATACATTAGATAGACTCTTGACAGCCCAGGATTATAGGCAACAGTGCTAATCACTGAGCCACCATGCTGTACAAAGAACCATAAATTTTTAATTTTTCCATCAAAATGGCTGTATGAAGACTAGCTTTTTGGGGAGACAAGCTGTAGTTTGAATGTATAATTCATTTTATTGCATTTTTCAGGCAGGGGTGGTAAGGGTAGTGACCAAAATACAATAATTCAGTCTTTTTAATTTGTTTTTGTTTATAGCGTCTACCATGTCAACTAATTAATCTTATATGTTGATAGATTGTACTTTTATAGACACATAGATAATAAATGATTACTTTTATAATGTACTTGTCTATATTCGTCCCTTTTCACATGTAAAGCGCCATGGAATAAATGGCGCTATAAAAATGTATAATAATAAATAATAATAATAGCATCTATTTTAACATACGATGTACTAAAAAAAATATGGAAAAAAATCATAGTGGAAATGGTGAAAAAAAATGTAATTCCACCACTGATTTTTGGGTTTTGTATTTATGGCATTCATTTTATGGGAAAATTGACCTAGCAGTAATACTCTTTAGGTCAGTATAATTACATCAAAACCAAATTTGCATACATTTCTTTTATTTAAGTGGTGAAAAAAAATCAGAAGTTTGTAATACAAATGTTTTAGTTTGTGTAGATATTTTCCAAGACCCCCGGCAATTTTAATTTTCTGTCGACTGAGCAGTTCGAGAGCTAATTTTTTGCGTGACAACTTCTGTCTGGTTCATACAAATTTGGGCTATAAATTACATTTATAATTCATTTTATTGCATTTTTCAGGCAGGGGTGGTAAGAGTAGTGACCAAAATACAATAATTCAGTCTTTTTAATTTGTTTTTGTTTATAGCGTCAACCATGTCAACTAATTAATTTTATATGTTGATAGATTGTACTTTTATAGACACATAGATAATAAATGATTACTTTTTTAATGTATTGATTATTAATGTGGGGAAAGAGGTCTGATTCAAATTTATATAAGTTTTATTTTTTTTACATTTTTCATGTACTTTTTTGCTCAGTTTCTTTAAGGAATGAAACCTGTGGTAGTTTGATTGCTTATACTAAAGTCCTTAATAAGGGCCATCCCTTTAATAACTCAAAATACTGTAGTATGGAATATGAAAATGACTTTTTCATAAAAATGAATACAGTCTATTTTGTGGCTATTAATAAATCGTTAATCAATACATAATGGATGTTTTACTCGACTGGCACTACTATTTGGTCTATTTTTCACAATGATGCCTGAAAATTGTTAAAGATGATGTACAGTTAAACTTTAGAATGCCATTATACAAGTGCTTCTCACTAAATTAGAATATCATCAAAAAGTTAATTTATTTCAGTTCTTCAATACAAAAAGTGAAATTCATACATTATATAGAGTCATTGCAAACAGAGTGATCTATTTCAAGTGTTTATTTCTGTTTATGTTGATGATTATGGCTTACAATGAAAAACCCAAAAGTCATTATCTCAGTAAATTAGAATAATTAAGAAAAAAAAGCCACAAAAGGTCATTACTAAAAAAGTTGGCTGTTCAGAGTGCTGTATCCAAGTATATTAATGGAAGGTTGAGTGGAAGGAACAAGCTTTTTGGAGATGAAAGTTTTATTCTCCAGCAGGACTTGGCATCTGTACACACTACCAAAAGTAGCAATACCTGTTTTAAAAACAACAGTATCACTGTGCTTGAATATAGCTAACAACCTGACCTTAACCCCATAGAGAATATAAGGGGTATTGTCAAGAGGAAGATGAGAGACACCGGACCCAACAATGCAGATGAGCTGAAGGCTGCTATCAAGGCAATCTGTGCTTCCATAACACCTCAGCAGTGCCCACAGGCTGATCGCCTCTGTGCCACACCCCATTGATGCAGTAATTGATGCAAAAGAAGCCCCGACCAAGTATTGAGTGCATTTACTGAACATACATTTCAGTAGGCCAACATTTCAGATTTTAAAATTATTTTCAAGCTGATGTTATAAAATATTCTAATTTACTGAGATAATGACTTTTGGGTTTTCATTGGCTGTAAGCCATAATCATCAACATTAACAGAAATAAACACTTGAAATAGATCACTCTGTGTAATGACTCTATATAATACATGAGTTTCACTTTTTCTATTGAAAAACTGAATTAAACTAACTTTTTGATGATATTCTAATTTAGTGAGAAGCACTTGTATTAGTTTATCAGATCCAAATACACTGCTAAAAAAATAAAGGTGAACACTCAAATAACACATCCTAGATCTGAATGAATGAAATAATCTCATTGAATACTTTGTTCTGTATCAAGTTGAATGTGCTGACTACAGTTGAGCGATACTTTCCGATACCAATAAGTATCGGATCGGAATTGGTATCGCCGATACCCAAAAAGTATCGGCGATACCCGATACCGATACCGGAAATCCAATGTAAGTCTATGGGAACAAAATATCGGAATTAAAAAAAACCCATTCTTGCCTTGTTGGTTAATTGTACATGAAGGAAAACAACAAAGAGTAATGTAGAATGTATTGGGGGAGGTTGAGGAGACATTAAAGGCATAGATGTTTAACCCAATCAAATGGAATAGCATAAATATTTTTTTTTTTAAAGATGTTCGGATTGACGAAGAAATTGACAATGTTGTTAACCTTTTTTCTATTTTGGCAAATATGTATGTTTCACAACTTCCATGCTCTTCACCTTTTTAACTTTTGCCACACTTTCTACTTCATAATCTTCAGCAGCATCATTTTTTTCATCCAATTATTCTTCATCTTCACCTTCTTTATCTTCTTCTTAAACTTCTTGCTATTCATCTTTTTGTTAACAATACTCATATTGTTCTTATTAAACTATTATTCTTCTTCATATTCTACTTCATCTTCGTCTTCTTCATCATATTCTTATTTGTGACAGAGATTCCTGTACTTGTAATCTGTAAAAGTATGAATTTTTCTTCCTTCCGTTCTTGCTGTCACAAAAGATTTAAATTACAACAGTATTTGTCCGTGTTCAGTTTAGCCTGCAGCAGCAGCAGGCATTTTCCAGGGGCACCACGAGGAGGAACGGACTCACCCCCATACACTGCTTAGTCTTCTTCTGCTTATAATTTAGAGCATATATTTAGCTCTTCATTTTGGTCTTATACTTCATGTTCTTCTGCTTTTTGATCTTCTGCTTATTGTTCTTCTGTCTCTTGTTCTGTATCTTGTAGTTTGTCTTAACCTTCTTTGTCCTGTTGGTGATCTTCTTCTGGGTAATCTTTTATTTCTTCTTTGTGATGGTGTTCAGGCTGGTTGGCTTGATGCTCGTCGTCCTTGTGGTCGTCATCTTCTTCGGGGTGGTCATCAGGGTCGTAGTCTTCATTGTTGGAGATCCAGAGTGATTACCCAAAAAATATTTAAAAAATCTTCAATTTGTAAATGTAGCTGAAGGTACAAGAAGGCTGACTAACTTCCGCGAACCAGCTGACGTTACTGGAACCCGGACGGGTATCAGATGGTACAAGAGACAATGGAAGTAACGAGGACCAGCTGACTGTGCTGGAACCCGGAGGGGCAGCAGAAGGAAAAGAGCCAATGGCACAACCGAGGACCAGCTGACGTTACTGGGACACGGTTACTAAGCAGGAGGTACCTGTGCTCCAAAGCACTACCAAGGACCAGCAGACGTTGCTGGAACTCGGATACCGAGATGGAGGCACCTAGGCCAAAGGCACTGCGGAGAACCAGTTGACGGTACTGGAACCCGGACGGGTAGCAGAAGGTACAAGAGCCAATGCAAGTAACGAGGACCAGCTGACTGTGCTGGAACCCGGAGGGGCAGCAGAAGGAAAAGAGCCAATGGCACAACCGAGGACCAGCTGACGTTACTGGGACACGGTTACTAAGCAGGAGGTACCTGTGCTCCAAAGCACTACCAAGGACCAGCAGACGTTGCTGGAACTCGGATACCGAGATGGAGGCACCTAGGCCAAAGGCACTGCGGAGAACCAGTTGACGGTACTGGAACCCGGACGGGTAGCAGAAGGTACAAGAGCCAATGCAAGTAACAAGGACCAGCTGACTGTGCTGGAACCCGGAGGGGCAGCATAAGGAAAAGAGCCAATGGCACAACCGAGGACCAGCTGACGTTACTGGGACACGTTTACTAAGCAGGAGGTACCTGTGCTCCAAAGCACTACCAAGGACCAGCAGACGTTGCTGGAACTCGGATACCGAGATGGAGGCACCTAGGCCAAAGGCACTATGGAGAACCAGCTGACGGTACTGGAACCCGGACGGGTACCATAAGGCACCCATGAAAATGTAAGTTGACAGGCCGCAAGCCGTCCGCAGTTACCGAATCACACAGTCCTACAGTGGGTGCTTGTCCTATTGTCACAACGGAAACAGCCTTTATTTACATATCCCATAGCACACATAGGAATGACCTAAACTGCAGGCACCATAGAGTCGGCTAACCAGAATGCAACATGACAGGACAACTTATTGGAGGCTAATTGACGTTGACACTGCCAGGAAACAGCTGTCGTGCTGTAACCAGGCTGGGCAGGAGTCAGTACCCGTGCCAAGTACTTCCGAGCAACAACTGGCGGTGTTGGAGCCCAGGGATGAGAAGAGAACAGGGTGGAGGCAGCAGGACTTTTTGCCGTACACACAGCAGGGGAACAGCTGACATTACTGAACCCCAGTAACACAGGAGCAAGTGTTGACTGTGCTAACAGCACTTCTAGGCAACAACTGGCGGTGTTGGAGCCCAGGGATGAGAGGAGGACAGGGTGGAGGCAGCAGGACTTTTTGACGTACACACAGCAGGGGAACAGCTGACATTACTGAACCCCAGTAACACAGGAGCAAGTGTTGACTGTGCTAACAGCACTTCCAGGCAACAACTGGCGGTGTTGGAGCCCAGGGATGAGAAGAGAACAGGGTGGAGGCAGCAGGACTTTTTGACGTACACACAGCAGGGGAACAGCTGACATTACTGAACCCAGTAACACAGGATCAAGTGTTGACTGTGCTAACAGCACTTCCGAGCAACAACTGGCGGTGTTGGAGCCCAGGGTCAAGGAGGATGTTTAAATACTAGATCAAGTATTTTCCTTGTTACATGTCAATTTTAAATGTCTATACTTCAAACAAGAGAAAGATAACTTTTACTACCATAAGATGATGATTTCATTTTAAAAAATATCTAGATAAATAAAGAATTGACAAACATAAACACATACATTAACATGTTGAACAGCAATGCAAACCACAAAATAAATTAGTTAAGGAATCTGCTATACGGTTGTACATAAAAGCATACAAGTACATATCTGAATCCATTAATGATGGATAAGTAACAGTATGTACACCATTTATATTGTATAGACAATGAATGTCTGACTTCAAAACATCATCAGCATTACAAGTTATCTGTGACATTAATAAAATGTTACATTTGCTGAATAATGTCACTAAACAGTTTATAAAAATTATACAATTTCCATCATGTAATACTCATAATATGTGCCAATAATCATTTTTATTAACAAACATAACCTTTAAAAAGTGCATAGTGCATAGTGAAAATTGCTATTTATGCCTGACTGTGGACTTGCAAGCATGACAACGGATAGATAAGGTATATATAGATGAGACTGCATAGCCACAGATGGTGAATGGCGATGTAATACTGTACCTCAATAAAGTGTGCGTCACTATTACATAATTTTTTTTATATAGCTTTATAAACAGGGTACGTGCATGTATGCTTGCGCCTTTGTTTGGACGCACAGACTGCCTTCCTGCTGTGACGCGTTGGGTAGTGAATAGTGTTGAGCGATACTGCTCGATATCTAAAAATATCGGATCGGAATGGTATCGCCGATATCACTATCCGATTCCGATACCGGAAGTCCCATGTAAGTCTATGGGAACAAAATATCGCAACTAAAAAAACACTTTCTTTCCTTGTAAACACAAAATACACATTTAGAATACATATATATATATACATGTCATTGTGACATATATATATACATATATTTATAGTTTACTCACTTCTACATAGTAAAATAGCCTCTGATTCAATTGCCGGGTAAAGCCGGCATTTGTGAAAAGACAGAAGCACCCGAGGGTCCAGTCGCCACAGAGATGTTGCATCGCACCCAGCGGTGTGACAACTTACTCTCAGGTAAGGAGGAAACACCCCATTGACTCCAACCACTGCATTCAACAGTACACTATGCCAGCTGAGTGTAGGCGGACCCAATGGGATGGTCTAGCTCAGGCTGGTTAGAACAGGGTGTAGCTAGTTGGATGGGAGGGGTTGAGGCAGCCTTATGCTGCATGTCTTTGTAGTAAGAATTGTTTCCTTTCCTGCTTTCTTACTACGTCGCATACTCCACTCTGCTACATCACTCTGCACCATTGCTCTATCTCACATCTATCTGCCCTGGAAGGATACCGTCTTACCTGTACAAGACTTATCACCTAACTGCACTACACCATCCCTGCCAGAGGACCTGCACAGCAGCGCTGGTCACCCTGACCAGGTACTACAGGTGGCGTCACGACAAACTACACAAACATTCTATCATCCCCTGGAAATATCCCACATTCCAGTGAGCGACCAGGGCACGGACATAGCTGTGCTACCCGTCACATCCCCCATAGAAGTCGACGGGCTTGGTGCCGAGTACCCCCAAAACCTGTGGCTCTGTGCGACTCAACTTTGGCGTCACGAACAGGATTCAGAAGCTCGCTGTAATGCTGGTATTCTGTACTTTGTTTTCCAGCGTTACTCTGCATGTCTTTTGCATTAACCCTTTTGCTCCTTTCCCCCTAACCAGCTGGGATACTGTTGTCTGTTACCTATATGGATGTTGCTCAGTTCCCGCCTCTGCTGCGTACCCGTACTTGCGTGAGTGGCTCCGCTGCTTTGCATGACCGCCTGCATGTGCGGTCCCTGACCTGCTGTAAAAGCCGTCCGTAGCTTGCAAAGTCCTCTGCAGTGGTGCATGACTTACTATGTGTGTGGCAGAAGCCATTGTTGGGTTCCCTCTGTGTTGAGCTGTCTGGCTCTGCATAGGGGGCGCGGCCCACACCTGTCCTGCTTTTATGTGGATTGGGTGTTTACTAGAATTACTGTTCCAGCCTATTGCTGTGAAGCAGCTCATATATAAAGTTCCCCAGCCCTAGTGGGCGTTGCCAGAGCTTCACATTGAATCCACATTGAATCCCTGAACCTAGCCGTATGTGGTTGTGTGTTCAGCTCCTGATCTGAATTTGATCAGCTCTGGAGAGCTGATTCCCTGTTCCTGCTGTGTCTTGTTCCCTGATCCTGGATCGCATCCTGTACCTGAATGTCTGAACTGTGTCTTGTGTTTCCGCCTATGCTGGGGGCTGATTACCCAGATCGCCGTTCCTGGAGGCTGTATATCCAGGCCTGTTCCTGCTGTGTCTAATTACCTGAACCCCTGATCCTGGATCGCATCCTGTACCTGAATGTCTGAACTGTGTCTTGTGTTTCCGCCTATGCTGGGGGCTGATTACCCAGATCGCCGTTCCTGGAGGCTGTATATCCAGGCCTGTTCCTGCTACCTGAACCCCTGATCTTGGATCACATCTTGTACCTGACTGTCTGAATTGTGTCCTCTGTGTTATGTTCCTGAAATCCTGCTGAGTCCAGAACCCTGTGCCAGTGACTGTGAATCCTTGCTATATAACCTGAGTTCATCTTGGAAGGAGGAGTCCGGTGTGTGCTGAGTTTCTGTTACTCTGTGCTCAGCTTCTGTGCAATCCCCGGCCAGCTCCCGTTGAGCTTGGCGGGGCTTGCACCAGACCGCTGGGGTTCCTTTTCAGGTCGCTGCCAGATGTCCGGATCCTATGCCTGATGACCATGGCCGATGTCCGACGACCACTTCCAGATGTCCGGATCCTATCCTCCCTGCCTGATGTCCGGGTCCTGCCGATTGTTGCCAGATGTCCAGAGCCTGCTGATCGGTGTCAGATGTCCGGATCCTATGCCTGATGACCATGGCCTGATGTCCGATGTCCGACGACCACTTCCAGATGTCCGGATCCTATCCTCCCTGCCTGATGTCCGGGTCCTGCCGATTGTTGCCAGATGTCCGGATCCTGCTGATCGGTGCCAGATGTCCGGAGTCCGATGCCTGTGTTCCAGTCCGTGTTCCTGTGATCCAATCCATGTTCCTGTCCGTGTTCCTGACTCCCTGAGACCCAATCCGTGTTCCTGATGTTCCTGTTCGTGTTCCTGACTCCCTGAGATCCAATCCATGTTCCTGTCTGTGTTCCTGACTCCCTGAGATCCAATCCGTGTCCCTGATGTTCCTGTCCGTGTCCTCCCTGATGACCACTGCCTGATATCCGATGTCCGATGACCACTTCCAGATGTCCGGATCCTATCCATCTCTACCTGATGTCCGGAGCCTGCCGATCGGTGCCAGATGTCCGGAGTCCGATGCCTGTGTTCCAGTCCGTGTTCCTGTCTGTGTTCCTGATTCCCTGAGATCCAATCCGTGTTCCTGATTTCCTGTCCGTGTTCCTGTGTCCCTGAGATCCAGTCCGTGTTCCTGATGTTCCGATGTCCTGCCGGTTCCTCCTTGGTCTACCCTGTGATGACGTCTGTCCTGGGTCGGTGTCTGATGTTCTCCTGCTGAGCCTGTGCTACGCCTGAGGCCTGAGAGAGAGGCCGTCCTAGTATGCCCGTGCCAGATGACCCTGGACTTCATCAAGCCGTGATGACCCCGCCATCGTCTGACGTTCGTCCTGGGCCGGTGTCTGATGTTCTCCTGCTGAGCCTGTGCTACGCCCGAGGCCTGAGAGTGAGGCCATACTAGTATGCCCGTGCCAGATGATCCTGGACTTCATCAACCCGTGATGACCCCCGCCATCGTCTGAAGTCTGTCTGAGGTCGGTGTCTGATGTTCTCCTGCTGAGCCTGTGCTACGCCTAAGGCCTGAGAGAGAGGCCGTCCAAGTATGCCCGTGCCAGATAACCCTGGACTGCATCTACCCGTGATGTCCTCCAGCACTCGTCTGTGATCCTGAGTCGTGTACCCTTCTCTGATGTGCGGAATCGGGAGCCCGGTCTTATGTTCTGTTTATGTACTTTGTTTCTTTAAGTAAACTTTATGTTTCTTCTTACCTGAAGTTGTGCGGTGTTGTCTAGTCCTGCAGGTCGTCACCTTGCCCACATGCTCAGCTGCCACGGATCCCGATCGCTGCCCTTCCCTAGTCCGGGCAGGCCGGGTCTCCCTCCGTGGTCCAGTGGGTCCACATTCTCTTATCATCTGGGACCCATGCCTCACGTCGTCGTGGACTGGCGGCGTGGGAGCATTGGCTAGCTAGGCAAGCTATGTCCCGACGCCCCACAGCCGTGAGAAGCGCCACAGAAAGCTCTGGCCATGGACTCCGCTGAGCATGTGCGGTCTGCAGGACTTTCTCCAAGCTCCACCTGATGTGCGAACTAGACTACTTGGTCCCCACACGGTAAGTGGACTAGATGGCTCGATTCCCCGCTTGGTCAGCGGTTCGGACTTTTCGAGCTATTAACTCTGCTGCCATATTGTGAACTATGGGACTTACCGCCAAACCCAAGTGAATTTTTCTGGGGAATTTTTTTTTACTTGGGTCTTCAGAAGAGGGGGTCTGAGGAGGGGGATACTGTAACGCTGGTATTCTGTACTTTGTTTTCCAGCGTTACTCTGCATGTCTTTTGCATTAACCCTTTTGCTCCTTTCCCCCTAACCAGCTGGGATACTGTTGTCTGTTACCTATATGGATGCTGCTCAGTTCCCGGCTCTGCTGCGTACCCGTACTTGCGTGAGTGGCTCCGCTGCTTTGCATGACCGCCCGCATGTGCGGTCCCTGACCTGCTGTAAAAGCCGTCCGTAGCTTGCAAAGTCCTCTGCAGTGGTGCATGACTTACTACGTGTGTGGCAGCAGCCATTGTTGGGTTCCCTCTGTGTTGAGCTGTCTGGCTCTGCATAGGGGGCGGGCCCACACCTGTCCTGCTTTTATGTGGATTGGGTGTTTACTAGAATTACTACTCCAGCCTATTGCTGTGAAGCAGCTCATATATAAAGTTCCCCAGCCCTAGTGGGCGTTGCCAGAGCTTCACATTGAATCCACATTGAATCCCTGAACCTAGCCGTATGTGGTTGTGTGTTCAGCTCCTGATCTGAATTTGATCAGCTCTGGAGAGCTGATTCCCTGTTCCTGCTGTGTCTTGTTCCCTGATCCTGGATCGCATCCTGTACCTGAATGTCTGAACTGTGTCTTGTGTTTCCGCCTATGCTGGGGGCTGATTACCCAGATCGCCGTTCCTGGAGGCTGTATATCCAGGCCTGTTCCTGCTGTGTCTAATAACCTGAACCCTGATCCTGGATCGCATCCTGTACCTGAATGTCTGAACTGTGTCTTGTGTTTCCGCCTATGCTGGGGGCTGATTACCCAGATCGCCGTTCCTGGAGGCTGTATATCCAGGCCTGTTCCTGCTACCTGAACCCCTGATCTTGGATCACATCTTGTACCTGACTGTCTGAATTGTGTCCTCTGTGTTATGTTCCTGAAATCCTGCTGAGTCCAGAACCCTGTGCCAGTGACTGTGAATCCTTGCTATATAACCTGAGTTCATCTTGGAAGGAGGAGTCCGGTGTGTGCTGAGTTTCTGTTACTCTGTGCTCAGCTTCTGTGCAATCCCCGGCCAGCTCCCGTTGAGCTTGGCGGGGCTTGCACCAGACCGCTGGGGTTCCTTTTCAGGTCGCTGCCAGATGTCCGGATCCTATGCCTGATGACCATGGCCTGATGTCCGATGTCCGACGACCACTTCCAGATGTCCGGATCCTATCCTCCCTGCCTGATGTCCGGGTCCTGCCGATTGTTGCCAGATGTCCGGAGCCTGCTGATCGGTGTCAGATGTCCGGATCCTATGCCTGATGACCATGGCCTGATGTCCGATGTCCGACGACCACTTCCAGATGTCCGGATCCTATCCTCCCTGCCTGATGTCCGGGTCCTGCCGATTGTTGCCAGATGTCCGGATCCTGCTGATCGGTGCCAGATGTCCGGAGTCCGATGCCTGTGTTCCAGTCCGTGTTCCTGTGATCCAATCCATGTTCCTGTCCGTGTTCCTGACTCCCTGAGACCCAATCCGTGTTCCTGATGTTCCTGTTCGTGTTCCTGACTCCCTGAGATCCAATCCATGTTCCTGTCTGTGTTCCTGACTCCCTGAGATCCAATCCGTGTCCCTGATGTTCCTGTCCGTGTCCTCCCTGATGACCACTGCCTGATATCCGATGTCCGATGACCACTTCCAGATGTCCGGATCCTATCCATCTCTACCTGATGTCCGGAGCCTGCCGATCGGTGCCAGATGTCCGGAGTCCGATGCCTGTGTTCCAGTCCGTGTTCCTGTCTGTGTTCCTGATTCCCTGAGATCCAATCCGTGTTCCTGATTTCCTGTCCGTGTTCCTGTGTCCCTGAGATCCAGTCCGTGTTCCTGATGTTCCGATGTCCTGCCGGTTCCTCCTTGGTCTACCCTGTGATGACGTCTGTCCTGGGTCGGTGTCTGATGTTCTCCTGCTGAGCCTGTGCTGCGCCTGAGGCCTGAGAGAGAGGCCGTCCTAGTATGCCCGTGCCAGATGACCCTGGACTTCATCAAGCCGTGATGACCCCGCCATCGTCTGACGTTCGTCCTGGGCCGGTGTCTGATGTTCTCCTGCTGAGCCTGTGCTACGCCCGAGGCCTGAGAGTGAGGCCATACTAGTATGCCCGTGCCAGATGATCCTGGACTTCATCAACCCGTGATGACCCCGCCATCGTCTGAAGTCTGTCTGAGGTCGGTGTCTGATGTTCTCCTGCTGAGCCTGTGCTACGCCTAAGGCCTGAGAGAGAGGCCGTCCAAGTATGCCCGTGCCAGATAACCCTGGACTGCATCTACCCGTGATGTCCTCCAGCACTCGTCTGTGATCCTGAGTCGTGTACCCTTCTCTGATGTGCGGAATCGGGAGCCCGGTCTTATGTTCTGTTTATGTACTTTGTTTCTTTAAGTAAACTTTATGTTTCTTCTTACCTGAAGTTGTGCGGTGTTGTCTAGTCCTGCAGGTCGTCACCTTGCCCACATGCTCAGCTGCCACGGATCCCGATCGCTGCCCTTCCCTAGTCCGGGCAGGCCCGGGTCTCCCTCCGTGGTCCAGTGGGTCCACATTCTCTTATCATCTGGGACCCATGCCTCACGTCGTCGTGGACTGGCGGCGTGGGAGCATTGGCTAGCTAGGCAAGCTATGTCCCGACGCCCCACAGCCGTGAGAAGCGCCACAGAAAGCTCTGGCCATGGACTCCGCTGAGCATGTGCGGTCTGCAGGACTTTCTCCAAGCTCCACCTGATGTGCGAACTAGACTACTTGGTCCCCACACGGTAAGTGGACTAGATGGCTCGATTCCCCGCTTGGTCAGCGGTTCGGACTTTTCGAGCTATTAACTCTGCTGCCATATTGTGAACTATGGGACTTACCGCCAAACCCAAGTGAATTTTTCTGGGGAATTTTTTTTTACTTGGGTCTTCAGAAGAGGGGGTCTGAGGAGGGGGATACTGTAACGCTGGTATTCTGTACTTTGTTTTCCAGCGTTACTCTGCATGTCTTTTGCATTAACCCTTTTGCTCCTTTCCCCCTAACCAGCTGGGATACTGTTGTCTGTTACCTATATGGATGCTGCTCAGTTCCCGGTTCTGCTGCGTACCCGTACTTGCGTGAGTGGCTCCGCTGCTTTGCATGACCGCCCGCATGTGCGGTCCCTGACCTGCTGTAAAAGCCGTCCGTAGCTTGCAAAGTCCTCTGCAGTGGTGCATGACTTACTACGTGTGTGGCAGCAGCCATTGTTGGGTTCCCTCTGTGTTGAGCTGTCTGGCTCTGCATAGGGGGCGCGGCCCACACCTGTCTTGCTTTTATGTGGATTGGGTGTTTACTAGAATTACTACTCCAGCCTATTGCTGTGAAGCAGCTCATATATAAAGTTCCCCAGCCCTAGTGGGCGTTGCCAGAGCTTCACATTGAATCCACATTGAATCCCTGAACCTAGCCGTATGTGGTTGTGTGTTCAGCTCCTGCTCTGAATTTGATCAGCTCTGGAGAGCTGATTCCCTGTTCCTGCTGTGTCTTGTTCCCTGATCCTGGATCGCATCCTGTACCTGAATGTCTGAACTGTGTCTTGTGTTTCCGCCTATGCTGGGGGCTGATTACCCAGATCGCCGTTCCTGGAGGCTGTATATCCAGGCCTGTTCCTGCTGTGTCTAATTACCTGAACCCCTGATCCTGGATCGCATCCTGTACCTGAATGTCTGAACTGTGTCTTGTGTTTCCGCCTATGCTGGGGGCTGATTACCCAGATCGCCGTTCCTGGAGGCTGTATATCCAGGCCTGTTCCTGCTACCTGAACCCCTGATCTTGGATCACATCTTGTACCTGACTGTCTGAATTGTGTCCTCTGTGTTATGTTCCTGAAATCCTGCTGAGTCCAGAACCCTGTGCCAGTGACTGTGAATCCTTGCTATATAACCTGAGTTCATCTTGGAAGGAGGAGTCCGGTGTGTGCTGAGTTTCTGTTACTCTGTGCTCAGCTTCTGTGCAATCCCCGGCCAGCTCCCGTTGAGCTTGGCGGGGCTTGCACCAGACCGCTGGGGTTCCTTTTCAGGTCGCTGCCAGATGTCCGGATCCTATGCCTGATGACCATGGCCTGATGTCCGATGTCCGACGACCACTTCCAGATGTCCGGATCCTATCCTCCCTGCCTGATGTCCGGATCCTGCCGATTGTTGCCAGATGTCCGGAGCCTGCTGATCGGTGTCAGATGTCCGGATCCTATGCCTGATGACCATGGCCTGATGTCCGATGTCCGACGACCACTTCCAGATGTCCGGATCCTATCCTCCCTGCCTGATGTCCGGGTCCTGCCGATTGTTGCCAGATGTCCGGATCCTGCTGATCGGTGCCAGATGTCCGGAGTCCGATGCCTGTGTTCCAGTCCGTGTTCCTGTGATCCAATCCATGTTCCTGTCCGTGTTCCTGACTCCCTGAGACCCAGTCCGTGTTCCTGATGTTCCTGTCCGTGTTCCTGACTCCCTGAGATCCAATCCATGTTCCTGTCTGTGTTCCTGACTCCCTGAGATCCAATCCGTGTCCCTGATGTTCCTGTCCGTGTCCTCCCTGATGACCACTGCCTGATATCCGATGTCCGATGACCACTTCCAGATGTCCGGATCCTATCCATCTCTACCTGATGTCCGGAGCCTGCCGATCGGTGCCAGATGTCCGGAGTCCGATGCCTGTGTTCCAGTCCGTGTTCCTGTCTGTGTTCCTGATTCCCTGAGATCCAATCCGTGTTCCTGATTTCCTGTCCGTGTTCCTGTGTCCCTGAGATCCAGTCCGTGTTCCTGATGTTCCGATGTCCTGCTGGTTCCTCCTTGGTCTACCCTGTGATGACGTCTGTCCTGGGTCGGTGTCTGATGTTCTCCTGCTGAGCCTGTGCTACGCCTGAGGCCTGAGAGAGAGGCCGTCCTAGTATGCCCGTGCCAGATGACCCTGGACTTCATCAAGCCGTGATGACCCCGCCATCGTCTGACGTTCGTCCTGGGCCGGTGTCTGATGTTCTCCTGCTGAGCCTGTGCTACGCCCGAGGCCTGAGAGTGAGGCCATACTAGTATGCCCGTGCCAGATGATCCTGGACTTCATCAACCCGTGATGACCCCGCCATCGTCTGAAGTCTGTCTGAGGTCGGTGTCTGATGTTCTCCTGCTGAGCCTGTGCTACGCCTAAGGCCTGAGAGAGAGGCCGTCCAAGTATGCCCGTGCCAGATAACCCTGGACTGCATCTACCCGTGATGTCCTCCAGCACTCGTCTGTGATCCTGAGTCGTGTACCCTTCTCTGATGTGCGGAATCGGGAGCCCGGTCTTATGTTCTGTTTATGTACTTTGTTTCTTTAAGTAAACTTTATGTTTCTTCTTACCTGAAGTTGTGCGGTGTTGTCTAGTCCTGCAGGTCGTCACCTTGCCCACATGCTCAGCTGCCACGGATCCCGGTCGCTGCCCTTCCCTAGTCCGGGCAGGCCCGGGTCTCCCTCCGTGGTCCAGTGGGTCCACATTCTCTTATTATCTGGGACCTATGCCTCACGTCGTCGTGGACTGGCGGCGTGGGAGCATTGGCTAGCTAGGCAAGCTATGCCATGTCCCGACGCCCCACAGCCGTGGGAAGCGCCACACTCGCTATAAGCGAGTCCTGTGTGCCTTAATTGAACTGTTTTTTTGCTTGAGAATTGCAAAAATCATCATAGACTGTATTTGCCATTTTTCCGTCATATCTGCGCCACGAGGCACAGGTGAAGAATAAGGGCGTGCTCTCGTGGGCGTACACTCACTCCGTGGCGCGAAAACGATGTCCGCACACTCTAAATGTTACTGCAATGTAAGATCGTGCCCCACAGCTCTGGAGTTCCGCCTCCTCATCCTGCTCAGTGGGCGGAAACGAACGCGAAGGTCCCGCCTCCCTACAAAAGATGGCGCCTCTCCTGATGCTAATGACACATGTGACTTGGCAGAGATGGCGAACGGACGTGAGCAGAAGTGGGAAGGGATGGAGGAGTCAGAGCTCTCCCCCACGGAAGCGACCCGATCGCCACGGAGCCACCGTTTGGCACCCGGCCTGGAAACCCTCCTACGCTGGAAGAAGCGGAGGATACCCTGAGAGACCTGGCCCGGCACCGGGAGGAGGTCGCCAGGATGGAAGCAAGCTGGTGGCGGGCCCTAAAACTACAATTGGAGCGGCGCCAATCCCTCTTACCCCCTGAAGTGTCTGTACCGGAAGGTGAGGCACCCGTTCCAGTAGAGGAGGCCGTGCGGGCATCCCAGCCCTTGCAATCTGAACCGGTTGACAGTATCTCAGTGGAGGCACCCGTTCCAGTAGAGGAGGCCGTGCGGGCATCCCAGCCCTTGCAATCTGAACCGGTTGACAGTATCTCAGTGGAGGCACCCGTTCCAGTACAGGAGGCCGTGCGGGCATCCCAGCCCTTGCAATCTGAACCGGTTGCCAGTATCACAGTGGAGGCACCCATTCCTGTAGAAAACGCCGCACCAGCACCCCAGATCCCGCTGTCTTCCCCCGTCGCTGAGGCAGAAGAAGCGACACCCGTCCTCATGGAGGAGGCCGCGCAGGCACCAGAGCTCTACCTGCCTGTACCGGAGCCCCGACCGTCATCTGTTCCAGAGCCGGCTGCTTCCGCCACAGGTGAGCGCCGCCAGGACTGGCGGGCGCCAGGAGAGCTGCCGCAAACCGGACATCGTAAGCTGGCGTTTGATGGTGGAGACATGGAGCTTCTGGTGGAGGAGAATTACAACCGGCGTCAGGAGGAAGAGTGGAGACTTCGGGAGCGGGAAGCAGAGCGACAAAGGGAGCAGCGAGAATCCCAAAAGCTTCGGCAACGTCACCTGGAGAAGGACCTGGCAGAGAAGGCACGTATAAGAAAGGATAAAAGTACGGTGAGGGAGCCGCGGCGTAAGGGTGCAGTACGGAACTTTAAGTTAAAAGGTGGTTGGGGCTTCATCCAGGAGCCTGGACTTTATTTAGAAGTTTTTGTAACCCGGCGGGATGTGGAGGCTCACCTCCCAGAAGGACACCCGGGGAGGGACCTGTTGCCAGGAGACTTGGTGACTTACACCCGACACTGGGGTTACAATGGATGGTACGCCCTAAATGTTACCAGGTGCGACCCCTACTCCCCAGAGTGTCAGGAAACTGACAGACCCTACGAGCCTTCAGCCTCCCCCAACCAGGCCTCTGCACAAGTGCCCACCCCACGCCGTAAATCTCCCCAGCCTCCCTCAGTGGTCTCCTCAGCAGCCACAGCTATGGACATGATAATGATAGCTGGCCCTACCCGGCGCCTGTTAGGCCCCATGGGGTTCGTTCAGTCCGGGACATAGGGGTGCAGACCCGGAGGGAGACGAAAGAGGTGGCCACACAGACCCAGATAGCGGGTCACGACGTTACTGTACAGGCCACACGACGTCATCAGGTCTGGGTGGACCCTCCTGTCACGGATGTTTGGCAAGCTCCAGAACAGTACCAGGTGGTACCTGTAAGAGGCCAGCCAAAGAAGTCTAAATAACCCGGACAGGGTCTCTGTATGTAAATAGTTAAATTATTGATGTACCCGGACGGGTGAATGTTCATAAAAAGAAGTTTATTGTTGCCTTAATATACCCAGGTTGGGTAATGGTTTGATGTACCCGGACGGGTGAATGTTCAGAAGAACAAGTTTATTGTTGCCTTAATATACCCAGGTTGGGTAATGGTGTTTCACTGTAATCAAAATGTTGAACTTTGAAGCCATGAACTGTACTGGCTCACAAACTTTTCTGTAAATAGTTGGCACTTCGGTGCTCCATCTTGGTTTTACAAAAAACTTAACTGTGCACTATTTTCAACTACCTCAGAAACTAAAAACCCGTTTGGTGTGGCCGAAAGTGAGGTCTGCTCAAGGAAAGTCTTGCAGCCCACCCAAGACCACAGTTGGAGGTTTGGAGCGGGTCCTCCACAAGCACAGGTAAAGGACACTGTGAAGTTACCCCGGTGGGGGTAGTCCTAAGAAGTCTCCACGAACTTCGGCACTAATGCTATTTGCACTTTTGTAATGTTATTATTAAAAATTTTATTATGCAACGTTTAACTTGAAGTGTTTCCTGCTTTCTTACTACGTCGCATAGTCCACTCTGCTACATCACTTTGCACCATTGCTCTATCTCACATCTATCTTCCCTGGAAGGATAGCGTGTTACCTGTAGAAGACTTTTCACCTACCTGCACTACACCATCCCTTCCAGAGGACCTGCACAGCAGCGCTGGACACCCTGACCAGGTACTACAGGTGGCGTCACGACAAACTACACGAACATTCTATCATCCCCTGGAAATATCCCACATTCCAGTGATCGCCCAGGTCACGGACCGAGCTGTGCTACTCGTGACATCCCCCATAGTCGACGTGATCGGTGCCGAGTACCCCCAAAACCCCTGTCTCTGTGCGACTCAACTTCCCTCACTGTGCTGGCACTTTACATTTACAATGCCTCTGGGTTTTTTTTTTGGGGGGGTGGGGAACATTCAAACTTTTGCTATGGGGCCCCATGATTTATATGCACGCCCCTGCTGCTGAGGCATGGTATTTAAGGCTGTTAAGGAGCCAACTACATGGACCTTGCCAGCAGCGTCGGACTGGAGTACCTTGGGCCCACCAGAGAAAATATATTCTTGCGGCCCAACATCATGCTTCCCAACCTTTGAATAAGGGAAAGAGGGACAAAGGCTGTGGCACGCTGTGCATGCTGCAGAAAATTTTAGGCCATGCCACGTTGCACCACAGACTGTCCAGGAGTTGGTGGATGCTTTAGTCCAGGTGTGGGAGGAGATCCCTCACGAGACCATCCGTCGCGCTCATCAGAAGCATGCCAGAAGTTTAGGGAGGTCATACAGCATACCTCCCAAATTTGGAAGACAGGAAAGAGGATTAAAGGCTGCGGAGCGTGTTGCGCGCCGCTGAAAATTTTAGGCCACGCCCCGACAACACCCATTTCACAGCTAATCACACCCATATCCTCGCCCCAAGCGTAACCATTTAGCACTGCTGATCACACTGACTGGTAATGAGGGCACAGTGGCTGGTACTGAGGAAAAGAAAGAAAGAGCAGCGAGAGAGAAAGAACAAACAGAGAAAGAAAGAGAGGAAAGAAAGAAAAGAGAAAGAAAGAACAGAGAGAAAAAAGAACAGAGAGCGAGAAGGAAAGAACAGAGAGCGAGAAAGAAAGACTAGAGAGAGAGCCATATGCGTAGCTAGGGTTTTGGTTTAGTGGGGGCAAAACTTCTGAGTGGGCCCATCATCAGAGAACCTCAGCAAATGACCGCGCTGTTGGCCAAAATAATCTATATATAAAAAGACCAATATTGATATTACCGCCATATGGTCTGTGTTAAATAATACCAGTCCTACAGAACATATAATAGATTACAGCACAGGTACAGATAATGACTTACCGCTGATGTTCTTTCTAATGGAATTGTTCACTTTTCATGTCTTTTCCATCTGGCCCACACCGACATGACGACTTCTCCAGCCAGGACTCGACTGCACCCCCATTAAAAAAAAAAAAAAACTCACCTCCCGGCTCCTGTGCTGCTCACTGTTCTCCCTCTCAGCGTCTGACAGCGGGCGCCGGCAGGTGATGTTATTGCGCCCGCTGTAATACGCTGAGAGGGGGATTATGGGAGAGAAGGAGCGCTCGCTCCTTCTCTCTCCATGCGTTCAGCTTTATCGGCTGGATGCCGATACAGCTGACCCTCCGATGACGGGTGGGGGGCCCACTGCTGGCACCGGCCCCCCCAACGCCTGTTCAGGCCCCATAGCTTCCGGGCGGCAGAGCAGGGAGAGCGATTCTCCCTGCTCTGCCGCAGAATGTAACTGTATCGTAGCTCCGGGTGGGCCCCCTCAGAGCGCGGGCCCCGGGGCCACCGCCCCCTCTGCCCCGCGACCTATCCTTTCAAATCAGGGCCCACCACGCAGGAGCTGGGGCCCACCGTAGGTTTCTCCGGTGTCCCGGTGCCTCAGTCCGACCCTGCTTGCCAGCCTGATAATACCAGGCCACAGCAGTCTGCATATCTTGGCTGGTTAACAAAAATAGGGGATCCCCTCGAAAAAAATTTGGCGTGGGGTCCCCCCTATTTTTGTTAACCAGCCAGATGAAGCAGACTGCTGAGGCCTGGTTTTTCAGGCTGGTAAGGATCCAATATCCATGGACCTTGCCAGTCTGATAATACCAGGCCACAGCAGTCTGCATATCTTGGCTGGTTAACAAAAATAGGGGATCCCCTCGAAAAAAAAACGGCGTAGGGGTCCCCCTATTTTTGTTAACCAGCCAAGTAAAATGCAGACTGCTGCGGCCTGGTATTAAAAGACTGTCAAGTAGAGTTGAGCGATACTTTCCGATATCCTAAAGTATCGGAATCGGAATGGTATCGCCGATATCACTAAAATATCGGCGATACCCGATACCGATACCGGAAGTCCCATGTAAGTCTATGGGAACAAAATATCGCAACTAAAAAAACCCCATTCTTTCCTTGTAAACACTAAATATACACACATAGAATACATATATATATATATACATGTCATTGTGACATATATATATACATATATGTATAGTTTATACACTTCTACATAGTAAAATATCCTCTGATTCAATTGCCGGGTAAAGCCGGCTTCAGTGAAAAGACAGAAGCACCCGACATGAAATGACACTTGGTGTACATAGGTTAACCATGTCTTTTCATGTCGTTTGCTATCTGATTTGCACAAACAATTAAATCAGACTATGTGTGCAAAATTTCACACCTGTAGGGGTTAATTAAAGGTGTAAATTCGTTGTAAAAAAACGGACTTTTTTGCTACGAATTTACACCTTTAATTAACCCCTACAGGTGTGAAATTTTGCACACATAGACTGATTTAATTGTTTGTGCAAATTAGATAGCAAAGGACATGAAAAGACATGGTTAACCCTATGTACACCAAGTGTCATTTCATGTCGGGTTCTGCATTTTCACAAAAGCCGGCAATTGAATTAGCGGCTATTATACTATGTAGAAGTGTATGAACTACAAATATAAATATATATATATGTGTCACAAATTCAATGACATGTATATATATATATGAGGTGTAAAATTGCTGAAAAAAAATGCGTGGGCTCCCGCCCTATTTTCGCAACCAGACAGACAAAGCCAGTGAGTGGGGGCAGATAATAATAGCCCAGAGAGGACCATTATTTTTGCCCCCCCCCCCGGCTACTAACATCTGCCCCCAGACACCCCAGAAAGACAAATCTATAATTAGATTCGCCCTTTCTGGCACTTTGCCCGTCTATTCCCATTGCCCTGTAGCGGTGGCGAATGGGTTAATATGGGGTTAAAGCCACCTTGCTATTGAAAGGTGACCTTAAGCCAGGTTAATAATTGAGAGCTGTCAATTAGACAACTATCAATTATTAATCCTATTGCATGAAATAAAAATAAAACACACACACTTTAATTAAAAATCATTTTAATGAAATAAAGACACATGTTTTTGGCCATCTTTTATTTTACTGCAAAAACCATTTCCTGTAATAAAAATAAAATAAAAAAGCAAAATTATTCTTACCTATCCCATGCACAGTCAGGTCCCATGGTGTAATCCTTCAGAAAGGGTTAATGTTTACTGCAGGGAACGCAGCTAATGCTGCAGCCTCACAGTAAACCCCAAATGAATGAGTTCCTCTCCTGCCTGACAGGAGAGTAAAGGCTGGGTGTCACATAACGATACACCAGCGATCCCGACAACGATATGCACTTGTCAGGATCGCTGGTGTATCGCTACATGATCGCTGCTGAGCTGCCAAACAGGCAGCTCAGGCAGCGATCTGGGACAGCGACACTGCGGGTAACATCGCTTAAGGGCCCGTCTCACATAGCGATATCGCTACCGAGATCGCTGCTGAGTCACTAGTTTTGTGACGCAGCAGCGAGCTCACCAGCGATATCGCTGTGTGTGACATTCAGCGACGATCAGCCCCCCCTGCCGGGTATCGCTGATCGTCGCAGAAATGTCAGGACCTTTTTTTGATCGCTGGTTTCCCTCTGACAGGCACGCATTGCTGCGTGTGACAGGCGGGAGACCAGCGATCCGCTGGTAACCAAGGTACACAGCGGGTTTCCAGGCACCGCGCAGCGCTTGGAAACCCGCTGTGTACCTTGGATACCAGCTCCCTGCATCAGGGCGCTGGTATCCAAGGTACACAGCGGGTTTCCAGGCACAGCCCCGCGCCTGGAAACCCGCTGTGTACCTTGGTTACCAGCGGATCGCTGGTCTCCCGCCTGTCACACGCAGCGATGTGTGCCTGTCAGCGGGAAACCAGCGATCAAAAAAGGTCCTGACATTTCAGCGACGATCAGCGATACCCGGCAGGGGGGCTGATCGTCGCTGAATGTCACACACAGCGATATCGCTGGTGAGCTCGCTGCTGCGTCACAAAACTAGTGACTCAGCAGCGATCTCGGTAGCGATATCGCTATGTGAGACGGGCCCTTAAGTGGAAAGCTTAATTGATTGCTTTCCACTTTCACTTCAGGTCAGCCAGGGACACAATCAGTGACGTCAGAGGGAACTGATTAACAATAATAGGGGTTCCCTTCGAAAAAAAAATGGCGTGGGGTCCCCCCTATTTTTGTTAACCAGCCAGATGAAGCAGACCGCTGAGGCCTGGATTTTCAGGCTGTTAAGGAGCCAAGATCCATGGACCTTGCCAGCCTGATAATACTAGGCCACAGCAGTCTGCATATCTTGGCTGATTAACAAAAATAGGGGATCCCCTCGAAAAAAATTGGCGTGGGGTCCCCCCTATTTTTGTTAACCAGCCAGATGAAGCAGACCGCTGAGGCCTGGTTTTTCAGGCTGGTAAGGATCCAATATCCATGGACCTTGCCAGCCTGATAATACCAGGCCACAGCAGTCTGCTTAGCTTGGCTGGTTAACAAAAATAGGGGATCCCCTCGAAAAAAAAACGGCGTGGGGATCCCCCTATTTTTGTTAACCAGCCAAGTAAAATGCAGACTGCTGCGGCCTGGTATTAAAAGACTGTCAAGGCCCATGGATTTTGGCCCTCAACAGCCTGATAATACCAGGCTACAGCTGTGGCTAAAAGATGTGCCAATTGTGGCACTTTACCCGGCTCTTCCCACTTGCCCTGTAGCGGTGGCAAGCGGGGTAATAAGGGGTTAATGTCACCGTTGATTGCACGGTGACAATAAGCCCGGTTAATAATGGAGAGGTGTCAATAAGACACCGATCCATTATTAATCCCAAAGTTATTAAATGTATAAAAAAAAGACAAAGCAAGAAAAAAGTATTTTAACCCCTTACTGCCATCGGACGTACTATCCCGTCCATGGTACCTGGGCCCGTATGACCGGGGACGGAATAGTACGTCATAGGCGATCAGCTGCGCTCCTGAGGGGAGCGCAGCTAATCGCCGCCGGGTGTCAGCTGATTATCACAGCTGACATCCATGACTGTGTGTCAGGAGCGGTCACGGACCGCTCCCGGCACATTAACCCCTTGCACACCGCGATCAAACATGATCGCGGTGTACTGGGGGCACAGGGGAGGATCGCGCAGGGTGGGGGCTCCCTGCGCGCCCCCCTGATACCCTCAGAGCAGCGCGATGTGATCGCGCTGTTCTGAGGGCTTCCTCCCTCCCAGGACCCGGATCCAAGATGGCGCCGGGGTCCTGGAGGGAGGCGGCTACCTCAGTGCCTGCCGAGAGCAGGCACTGAGAAGCCTGCATCTATGCCTGTGCGATCGCTGGTGTGACAGAGTGCTGTGCACACTGTCACACCAGCGATCTGATAAAATACTGTGATGTCCCACCCTGGGACAAAGTAAAAAAGTTAAAAAAGTAAAAATAAACATGTGTAAAAAAAAAATCCAAAATAAATAAAAAAAAAAAAAAAATATTCCCCAATAAATTCACTTCTTCCTGTAAATAAAAAAAAAAAAACAATAAAAGTACACATATTTGGTATCGCCGCGTCCGTAACGACCCCCCCTATAAAATTGTCCCACTAGTTAACCCCTTTAGTGAACCCCTTAAAAAAAAAAAAAAAAAAACGAAGCAAAAAATCAATGCTTTATCATCATACCGCCGAACAAAAAGTGGAATAACGCGCGATCAAAAAGACCGATATAAAAAAAACATGGTACCGCTGAAAACGTCATCTTGTCCCGCAAAAAACGAGCCGTCATAAAGCATCATCAGTGAAAAAATAAAAAAGTTATAGCTCGCAGAATAAAGCGATGCAAAAATAATTATTTTTTATATATAAATTGTTTTTATTCTATAAAAGCGCCAAAACATGAAAAAATGATATAAATGAGGTATCGCCATAATCGTACTGACCCGAAGAATAAAACTGCTTTATCAATTTTACCACACGCGGAACGGTATAAACGCCTCCCCCAAAAGAAATTCATGAATTGCTGATTTTTGTTCATTCTAACCTCCCAAAAATCGAAATAAAAAGCGATCAAAAAACGTCACGTGCTCAAAAATGGTACCAATAAAAACGTCAACTCGTCCCACAAAAAATAAGACCTCACATGACTCTGTGGGCCAAAATATTCAAAAATTATAGCTCTCAAAATGTGATGATGCAAAAACTATTTTTGCAATAAAAAGCGTCTTTTAGCGTGACAGCTGCCAATCATAAAAACCCGCTATAAATAGTAAATCAAACCCCCCTTTATCACCCCCTTAGTAAGGGAAAAATAATAAAATTAAAAAAAGTATTTATTTCCATTTTCCCATTAGGGTTAGGGTTAGGGTTGCGGCTAAAGTTAGGGTTAGGGTTGGCGCTAAAGTTAGGATTAGGGTTAGGGTTGGGATTAGGGGTGTGTTAGGGTTAGATTTGTGGTTAGGGTTGGGACTAGGGTTAGGGGTGTGTTGGGGTTAGGGTTGGAGTTAGAATTGGGGGTTTCCGCTGTTTAGGCACATCAGGGGCTCTCCAAATGTGACATGGCGTCTGATCTCAATTCCAGCCAATTCTGCGTTGAAAAAGTCAAACGGTGCTCCTTCACTTCTCAGCTCTGCCATGCGTCCAAACAGTAGTTTATCCCCACATATGGGGTATCAGCGTACTCTGGACCCCAAGAGTTATTGTGCAATTTGTCCTATTTCTTCTGCTACCCTTGGGAAAATAAAAAACTGGGGGCGAAAATATCATTTTTGTACAAAAAAAAATATTTTTTTGTTTTTACGGCTGTACATTATAAACTTCTGTGAAGCACTTGGGGCTTCATAGCGCTCACCACACATCTAGGTAAGTTCCTTGTGGGGTCTATTTTCCAAAATGGGGTCACTTTGTTGGGGATTTCCACTGTTTAGGCGCATCAGGGGCTCTCCAAATGCGACATGACGCCCCAGACCATTCCATCAAAGTCTGCAATCCAAAACGTCACTACTTCCCTTCCGAGCCCCGACGTGTACCCATACAGTAGTTTTCTCCCACATATTGGATATCAGCGTACTCAGGACAAATTGGACAACAACTTTTGGGGTCCAATTTCTCCTGTTACCCTTGTAAAAATAAAATATTGGGGCAAAAAAATCATTTTTGCAAAAAAAAAAAGGATTTTTTATTTTTACGGCTGTACGTTATAAACTTCTGTGAAGCGCTTCGGGGTTCAAAGTGCTCACCACACATCTAGATAAGTTCCTTGTGGGGTCTATTTGCCAAAATGGGGTCACTTGTGGGGGGTTTCCACTGTATAGGTGCATCAGGGGCTCTCCAAATGTGACATGACGCCCCCAGACCATTCCATCAAAGTCTGCAATCCAAAACGTCACTACTTCCCTTCCGAGCCCTGACGTGCGCCCATACAGTAGTTTTCTCCCACATATTGGGTATCAGCGTACTCAGGACAAATTGGACAACAACTTTTGGGTTCCAATTTCTTCTGTTACCCTTGTGAAAATAAAATATTGGGGACGAAAAAATCATTTTTGTAAAAAAAAAAAAAGATTTTTTATTTTACGGCTGTACGTTATAAACTTTAGTGAAACACCTGGGGTTAAAAGTTCTCACCACACATCTAGATAAGTTCCTTGAGGGGTCTAGTTTCCAAAATGGCATCATTTATGGGGGTTTCCACTGTTTAGGCAGATCAGGAGCTCTCCAAACACGACATGGCATCCAGCCAATTCTGTGTTGAAAAAGTCGAACGGCGCTCCTTCCCTTCCAAACTCTGCCATGCACCCAAAAAGTGGTTTACCCCCACATATGGGGTATCAGCGCACTCAGGACAAATTGCACAATAACTTTTGGAGTCTTGTTACCCTTGGAAAAATAAAAATTGGGGTGAAAAGATCATTTTTGTGGAAAAAATATGATTTTTAAATTTTACGGCTCTACGTTATAAACTTGTGTGAAGCACTTGGGGGTTCAAATTGCTCACCAAAGATCTAGAAAAGTTCCTTAGGGGGTCTAGTTTCCAAAATGGGGTCATTTGTGGGGGGTTTCCACTGTTTAGGCACATCAGGGGCTCTCCAAATGCAACATGGCATCCAATCTCAATTCCAGCCAATTTTGGTTGGAAAAAGTCAAATGGTGCTCCTTCCATTCCGAGCTCTGCCGTGCGCCCAAACAGTGGTTCCCACCCACATATGGGGTATCAGCGTACTCAGGACAAATTGGACAACAACTTATGTGGTCCAATTTCTCCTGTTACCCTTGGGAAAATAAAAAATTAGTGACTAAAATATAATTTTTGTGGGAAAAAAATAGGATTTTTTATTTTCATGCCCGGGCATTATAAACTTGTGTGAAGCACTTGGGGGTTCAAAGTGCTCACCAAAGATCTAGATAAGTTCCTTAGGGGGTATAGTTTCCAAAATGGGGTCACTTGTGGGGGGTTTCCACTGTTTAGGCTCATCTGGGGCACTGCAAACGGAACATGACCCCCATCAACATCTGCATTCCAAAACGTTACTACTTCCTTTCCAAGCCCTGCCGTGCACCCAAACAGTTCCCCCCCCCACATATGGGGTATCAGCGTACTCAGGACAAATTGGACAACAACTTTTGGGGTCCAATTTCCTTGGGAAAATTCAAAAATTTGGGACTAAAAAATCATTTTTGTGGAAAATTGTTTTTTTTTTTTTTTCACACCCAGGCATTATAAGCTTTTGTGAAACACTTGGGAGTTCAAAGTGCTCACAACAGATCTAGATAAGTACCTTAGGGGGTCTAGTTTCCAAAATGGTGTCACTTGTGGGGGTTTCCACTGTTTAGGCGCATCAGGGGCTCTCCAAACACGACATGGCGTCCAATCTCAATTCCAGCCAATTTTAGTTTGAAAAAGTCAAACGGCGCTCCTTCCCTTACGAGCTCTGCCGTGTGCCCAAACAGTGGTTTTCCCCCACATATTGGGTATTGGCGTACTAAGGAGAAATTGCATAACAACCTTATCTGCCCATTTTCTCTTTTACCCTTGTGAAAATAAAAAAAAAGTTTGTAAAAGATCATTTTTGTGGCTAAAAGTTAAATATTCATTTTTTCCTTCCACATTGCTTTAGTTCCTGTGAAGCACCTGAAGGGTTAATAATCTTCTTGAATGTGGTTTTGAGTACCTTGAGGGGTGCAGTTTTTAGAATGGTGTCACTTTTGGGTATTTTCTGCCATATAGACCCTCAAAGTGACTTCAAATGAGAGGTGGTCCCTAAAAAAAATGGCTTTGTAAATTTTGTTGTAAAAATGAGAAATCGCTGGTCAACTTTTAACCCTTATAACTTCCTAACAAAAAAAAATTTTGGTTCCAAAATTGTGCTGATGTAAAGTAGACATGTGGGAAATGTATATTTATTAACTATTTTGTGCGACATATTTCTCTGTTTTAAGGGAATAAAAATTCAAAGTTTGAAAATTGCAAAATTTTAAAAATTTTCGCCATATTTGCGTTTTTTTCAAAAATAAACACAAGTTATATCGAAGAAATTTTACTTCTAACGTGAAGTACAATATGTCACGAGAAAACAATCTCAGAATCGCGAAGATCCGTTGAAGCGTTCCAGAGTTATAACCTCATAAAGAGACAGTGGTCAGAATTGTAAAAATTGGCCCGGTCATTAACGTGCAAACCACCCTTGGGGGTGAAGGGGTTAATGAAATAAAAGAGACAACACAGTTTTCATTAATTTTATTACTCTCTCATTCCTGCGACGCCATCGATCTCCTGTAAAAAAAGAAAAAAAACAAACCAACAGTATACCACCTGTCCGACGCAGTCCATAACGACAGTCCCACGACGATCCAACTCTGCTACATCGCAATGACAGGCAGAGCCTGTCATCGCGACGCAGCACAGCTGATTACCTGCTTCCCCGGCGGTGACGTCATCGGACTGACTGCTTTACGGCCGGGATTACCCAGCAGTCACTGCAGTTATCGCGAGAAACTGCATGTGACCGCCGGGGAAAGAAGATTGCGGCCATGAAGCAGTCCAGGACGTGACCGCCGGAGATCTTCTGCCAGGTAAGTGCCGCTGACTCCTGACAGACCCGACCGACGGACACTGACAGTGACAGTGACAATCCCGATTCCGGTATCCGATAAGACGAAAATATCGGTACTCGGAATCGGAATTCCGATACAGCCAATATCGGCCGATACCCGATATTTGCAGTATCGGAATGCTCAACCCTACTGTCAAGGCCCATGGATTTTGGCCCTCAACAGCCTGATAATACCAGGCTACAGCAGCCCCACATTTGGTGCATCAAAAGATGTGCCAATTGTGGCAATTTACCCGGCTCTTCCCACTGCCCTGTAGCGGTGGCAAGTGGGGTAATAAGGGGTTAATGTCACCGTTGATTGCACGGTGAGAATAAGCCCGGTTAATAATGGAGAGGTGTCAATAAGACACCGATCCATTATTAATCCCAAAGTTTTTAAATGTATAAAAAAAAAGACACAGCAAGAAAAAAGTATTTTAATGAAATAAAAGAGACAACACAGTTTTCATTTCTTTTATTATACTCTCATTCCTGCGACGCCATCGATCTCCTGTAAAAAAAGAAAAAAAACAAACCAACAGTATACCACCTGTCCGACGCAGTCCATAGTAACGAGGGTCCCACGACGATCCAGCTCTGCTACATCGCAATGACAGGCAGAGCCTGTCATCTCGACGCAGCACAGCTGATTACCTGCTTCCCCGGCGGTGACGTCATCGGACTGACTGCTTTACGGCCGGGATTACCCAGCAGTCACTGCAGTTATCGCGAGAAACTGCATGTGACCGCCGGGGAAAGATGATGGCGGCCATCAAACAGTCCAGCCCGTGACCGCCGGAGATCTTCTGCCAGGTAAGTGCCGCTGACTCCTGACAGACCCGACCGACGGACACTGACAGTGACAGCGACAAATCCGATTCCGGTATCCGATAAGACGAAAATATCGGAACTAAGTATCGAAAGTCCGATAGAGCTAATATCGGCCGATACCCGATACTTGCGGTATCGTATCGCTCAATACTAGTTTCCACATATTAGTGGTATTGAGGTTACTGACACTTTTACCTCTTTTTACTTTTTGATTACACAGCTTGCATTTGACATAGCAAATATCATCTGCAAGTGTGTCAAAAAAGTCCTGGGAGCGCACGTTTTGACTTTTGGAAGACAACTGCTCCGAACAGGTGCCAAACTGGAGGCTACAGGCAACCGAGTCTGCAGCCTAACTCTCCCTCCTGTTTGTACCGTTGGGGCAATGTCTTCCTCTATCTTCCTTCTATCACTAACCACTTCTCTAGGCCTCTGACAGCTTTCAACCTCTGAGACACACAAGGATGGTAACACCCTTGACCTGGTCTTTGTCTGCCTCTGTTCAATCTCCCACCTAAATAACTCACCGCTTCCACTGTCTGACCACAACATTCTCTCCTTCACGCTCACAAATCCTCCACCATCCCAGCGCACTCCTACCTACCACACATTCAGAAATCTACAAGCCATTAACCCTCAGACACTTTCAGATTCCCTACACACATCACTGTCCACAATCTCCTCTTTTTCCTGTCCTGATCTGGCTGTTCATCACTACAATGACACTCTTAGAAGCACCCTTGACCACGTAGCGCCGCTCACCCTCAGAACTTCCAAACACACAGTAAAACAGCCCTGGCTCACATTGCAAACTCAACTTCTTCAGCGATGCTCTAGGAGTGCTGAACGCCTTTGGAGAAAAACCCGCACACCACAAGACTTCATCCACTTTAAATTCATGTTAAGAACTTATAATGCTGCCCTTCACCTCGCCAAACAGACCTACTTCACAACCCTGATCTCCTCACTAGCCAACAACCCCAAGAAACTTTTTGACACTTTTCACTCCCTCCTCAGGCCAAAAGCACAAGCCCCTATCACAGACATTTGTGCTGACGACCTGGCCTCCCATTTTATATAAAAAATAGATACTATCCATCAGGAAATCTGCTCTCAACCACCAAGGGCTGTGACTCCCATCCCACCCTGCTGTTCCCCTGGCTAACTTTCCACATTTGATCCCATCACAGAAGAAGAAGTCTCCAGAGTCCAGACTCCTCTCTTCCTCTCGTCCTACTACATGCACTACCGACCCCATTCCCTCACATCTCCTCCAGTTTCTCTCTCCAGTTGTCACAACTCACCTAACTAAAATCTTTAATCTCTCACTCTCCTCTGGCATTTTCCCATCTGCCTTCAAACACTCCATCATTACTCCACTACTAAAGAAACCCGCTCTCGACCCTTCCTGCACAAACAACTACAGATCGGTCTCCAATCTCCCCTTCATCTCTAAACTTTTGGAGCGCCTAGTCTTCTCCCGCCTCACCCGTTACCTCTCCAATCACTCCCTCCTAGACCCTTCACAGTCCGGCTTCCGCACCCTACATTTGACCGAAACTGCACTCATCAAAGTGAGCAATGACCTTCTTACAGCAAAACGTAACGGTGACCACTCTTTGCTCATTCTTCTCGACCTTTCTGCAGCTTTCGACACGGTTAACCACCGTCTCCTACTGTCTAGGCTCCACTCACTAGGTATTAAGGACACTGTTCTCTCCTGGTTCTCCTCCTATCTTTCTGACCGCTCCTTCAGTGTTTTGTTCTCTGGCTCCACGTCATCTTCTCTTCCTCTCACTGTCGGTGTACCCCAGGGCTCAGTCCTTGACCCCCTTCTCTTCTCTCTCTACACAGCCACAATTGGAAAGACTATCAGCAGATTTTGCTTTCAGTACCATCTTTATGCTGATGACACACAACTATACACGTCATCCCCCGACCCCCGCTGTACTACAGAACGCCACCGACTGTCTGTCCGCAGTCTCCAACATCATGTCCGCTCTGTATCTGAAACTCAACCTCTCCAAAACTGAACTTCTTCTGCTCCCGCCATCTACTAACCTCCCTAAATTTGACATATCCCTCTCCGTGGGCGGCACCATAATAACACCCTGGCACCAGGCTCGCTGTCTGGGTGTTATGTTTGACACCAATCTCTCCTTCACCTCCCATATACAATCTCTTGCCTGCTCTTGCCGCCTACACCTAAAGAACATCTCTAGAATCCGCCCTTTTCTCACCATGGAAACAACAAAAACCCTCACTGTAGCATTGATCCACTCCCGCCTGGACTACTGCAATGCTCTATTACTTGGTCTCCCCATTACTCGACTATCCCCTCTCCAGTCCATCCTTAATGCAGCAGCCAGGGTAATCCATCTGGCTAATCGGTACTCGGACGCGTCCGCTCTTCGCCAGTCCTTACACTGGCTGCCCATTCATTATAGGAAACAATTCAAAGTACTGGTTCTCACCCACAAAGCTCTCCACAGTGCAGCACCCCCCTACATCTCCTCCCTCATTTCTATCTATCGGCCTAACCGACTGCTGCGCTCTGCAAACGACTTTCGACTAACCTCTGCACTAATCCGTACCTCCCACTCCCGACTACAAGACTTCATCCGCGCTGCGCTAATCCTCTGGAATGCTCTACCCCAAGAAATTAGGACTATCCACAATTTGCATGGTTTCAGGCGCTCCCTCAAAACACATTTGTTCAGAGCGGCCTATCACATTCACTAATCAAAGTCATTCTATGTATTCTGTGTAAGTGTGTGTGTGTGTCTAGCCCATTCACTATCTCCATCCCTCACTACCTTAAGATGGCTGGACCATCATTGTAAATGCACCATTGTATATAAACACCTATACTTTGTACCTCCCCCACCTCATTGTAGATTGTAAGCTGTCACGAGCAGGGCGACTTATTTTGCTTTAATTATTGTATTGTTAACGTTGTTACTTATGACTTGTGTTCTGAAACTGCTAAACTGTAAAGCGCTGCGGAATATGATGGCGCTATATAAATAAATATCATTATTATTATTCCTCTGAGCTGCTCCCACCACCTTCCTGTTCCTCACGCCATGTTGGGTCTTGGACCTTATCATCTCCACTACCCTCTTCCAACACCTGCTGCTGTTGGGTGGTCTGGCCAGCACCATGCTCAACAGAAACTGGCACCTGAGTCTCATCATCATCAGATGCGTTCTGCGGTGTGCTGACCATCGGCACTGTCTCACCCGCCTCTTCAGATTCAGAGAGACACAGCTGTTGCGCATCACTGCATACTCCCTCTTCTTCACATTCCAGAATGCTGCTTGGCTGGGCCCATGTTTGCAAGCCAACAGATTCTGAGAACAGAAGCAGACACTCAGCTGGCTCCTGTACAGAACTCTCTGACTGCCTGGGCAATTTGGCAGGCGGTGAACAGACAGATGGTTGCTCAACAGTGCTGTGGTCCTGAGAGGAGGTGGAAGCAATTGAAGTCGATGCATTAGCTGACATCCAACCAACAACGGCTTCAATTTGTTCTTCCCGCAGCAGGGGGGTACGCCGACCTCCTACAAAAGTGCGCATAAAGGAACGCTCACGGGGAAAACTGGTGGATGCTGTGTCACTGGGGGCGGCAGCAGCCACAGAATCCCCACGTCCTAGTAACATAGTAACATAGTTGCAAAGTTAGTAACATAGTTATTAAGGTTGAAGGAAGACTTTAAGTCCATCTAGTTCAACCCATATCCTATCCTAACCTGCCCTAACATGTTGATCCAGAGGAAGGCAAAAAAAAACCCAAGTGGCAAACAGTAAGCTTCACATTGGGGAAAAAAATTCCTTCCCGACTCCACATACGGCAATCAGACTAGCTCCCTGGATCAACGCAGTGTCTAGGAAACTAATGAATATAGCCTGTAATATTATACTTTTCAAGAAAGGCGTCCAGTCCCTTCTTAAATTTTAGTAAGGATTCACTCATTACAACATTAGATGGCAGAGAGTTCCATAGTCTCACTGCTCTTACAGTAAAGAATCTGCGTCTGTGATTATGGCTAAACCTTCTTTCCTCCAGACGTAGAGGATGCCCCCTTGTCCCCGTCACAGGTCTAAGAGTAAAAAGATCTTTAGAAATGTCTTTGTACTGTCCCCTCATATATTTATACATTGTAATAAGATCACCCCTAAGCCTTCGTTTTTCCAAACTAAATAACCCTAAGTGTAATAACCTGTCTTGGTATTGCAAACCCCCCAGTTCTCTAATAACCTTGGTCGCTCTTCTCTGCACCCGCTCCAGTTCAGCTATGTCTTTCTTATACACCGGAGACCAGAACTGCACACAGTATTCTAAGTGTGGTCGCACCAGTGACTTGTATAGAGGTAAAATTATGTTCTCCTCATGAGCATCTATGCCTCTTTTAATGCATCCCATTATTTTATTTGCCTTGGCAGCAGCTGCCTGACTTTGGTCACTAAATGTGAGTTTGTCGTCCACTCATACACCCAGGTCTTTTTCAGTGACAGTTTTGCCCAGTGTTTTACAATTAAGCACATAATTATACATCTTATTTGTTCTACCCAAGTGCATGACCTTACATTTATCCCCATTAAAGCTCATTTGCCATTTATCAGCCCAAGCTTCTAGTTTACATAAATCCTCCTGTTATATAAAATTATCCTCCTCTGTATTTATTACCCTGCAGAGTTTAGTGTCATCTGCAAATATTGAAATACTACTCTGTATGCCCCCTACAAGGTCATTAATAAATATGTTAAAGAGAAGCGGCCCCAATACTGACCCCTGTGGTACCCCACTGCTAACCGTGACCCAGTCCGAGTGTGCTCCATTAATAACCACCCTCTGTTTTCTATCCATGAGCCAGTTCTTAACCCACTTACACAAATTTTCCGCTATCCCCATTGTTCTCATTTTATGTATCAACCTTTTGTGTGGCACTGTATCAAAAGCTTTTGAGAAGTCCATAAACACCATGTCCACTGCATTCCCTTGGTCCAGTCCTGAACTTACCCCTTCATAAAAGCTTATCAGATTAGTCTGACAAGAACGGTCCCTCGTAAACCCATGCTGATACTGTGTCATGAGGTTATTCAGCCTCAGATACTCCAATATAGTATCCCTTAAAAAACCCTCCAGGATTTTACCCACAGTAGATGTTAAGCTCACTGGCCTATAATTTCCAGGTTCAGTTTTTGCCCCCTTTTTGAATATTGGCACCACATTTGCTATACGCCAGTCCTGTGGTACAGACCCCGTTATTATTGAATCTTTAAAGATTAAAAATAATGGTCTATCTATAACTGTACTTAATTCCTGCAGTACTCGGGGTGTATCCCATCCGGGCCCGGGGATTTGTCAATTTTAGTGATTTTTAGACGCCGCCGTACTTCCTGCTGGGTTAAGCAGGTGACATTTAATGGAGACATTTTTTTATCACTGATCATGTTATCTGTCATGGGATTTTCTTGTGTAAATACAGTTGAAAAAAAGTCATTTAGCATATTGGCTTTTTCCTCATCCTCATCCACCATTTCACCCAGACTATTTTTAAGGGGACCAACACTATCATTTTTTAGTTTCTTGCTATTTATGTAGTTAAAGAATATTTTGGGATTATTTTTACTTTCTCTGGCAATGAGTCTCTCTGCCTCAATCTTTGCTGTCTTGATTTGCTTTTTACAGAATTTATTCAGTCTTCTGTATTTATTTAATGCCTCATCACTACCTACTTGCTTTAATTCCCTAAACGCTTTCTTTTTGTCCCTTATTGCACCCCTTACAGCTCTATTTAGCCATAGTGGTTTCCTCCTAATTCTAGCATGTTTATTCCCATAGGGTATATACTGTGCACTGGTCCTATTCAGGATACTAATAAACGTCTCCCATTTTCTTTGTGTATTTTTATGTCTCAGGATATCGTCCCAGTTTATTGCACCAAGATCATCTCTCATCCGTTGGAAATTTGCCTTCCTGAAGTTTAGTATCCTTGTAACCCCTCGACTACACATCTTATTAAAGGATACATGAAAGCTTATTATTTTGTGATCACTATTACCCAAGTGACCCCCAACCCTTATATTTGATATGCGGTCTGGCCTATTGGATAATATTAGGTCTAGCAGTGCCTCCCCTCTTGTTGGGTCCTGAACTAGTTGTGAAAGGTAATTGTCCTCTCCCTGCTGAAACTCCACAGCCACGACCACGTGACTTACTCCCTGCCTTCTTCATCTTGGTAGATTGATAAAGAAAGTCTGAAAAGTTATAAGGCCTAAGTGTGGTTATTCCGCAGAGACTGCAGTGAAAACTGCACACAACTGTTCACTAGGTGTGAGAGGCCCCTTTGTGTACTTCTATAGTGTTTGCAACCAATGTATTGTATACGGATGGAAGCGCGTCACACTAATAGATTTTAGTTATTTGAAATAGAATGGAGCAGCACCAATTAGAGAAAAATTTCAAGGATGTGCCAGTGACACACGCTCAGCAGACTACAACCAGCAGTGGTTGAAGAACTAACTGGAGCGTGATCTGCACTCCAAAAATGAAAACCTCAGACTACAGTGAACACTGCACACAACTGTTCACTACTAGTGTTGAGCGATACGATACCGCAAGTATCGGGTATCGGCCGATATTAGCTCTATCGGACTTTCGATACTTAGTTCCGATATTTTCGTCTTATCGGATACCGGAATCGGAATTGTCACTGTCACTGTCAGTGTCCGTCAGTCAGGTCTGTCAGGAGTCAGCGGCACTTACCTGGCAGAAGATCTCCGGCGGTTACGGGCTGGACTGCTTGATGGCCGCCATCATCTTTCCCCGGCGGTCACATGCAGTTTCTCGCGATAACTGCAGTGACTGCTGGGTAATCCCGGCCGTAAAGCAGTCAGTCCGATGACGTCACCGCCGGGGAAGCAGGTAATCAGCTGTGCTGCGTCGAGATGACAGGCTCTGCCTGTCATTGCGATGTAGCAGAGCTGGATCGTGGTGGGACTGTCGTTACTATGGACTGCGTCGGACAGGTGGTATACTGTTGGTTTTTTTTTTTTCTTTTTTTACAGGAGATCGATGGCGTCGCAGGAATGAGTGTATAATAAAATTAATGAAAACTGTGTTGTCTCTTTTATTTCATTAAAATACTTTTTTCTTGCTGTGTCTTTTTTTTTATACATTTAAAAACTTTGGGATTAATAATGGATCGGTGTCTTATTGACACCTCTCCATTATTAACCGGGCTTATTCTCACCGTGCAATCAACGGTGACATTAACCCCTTATTACCCCACTTGCCACCGCTACAGGGCAGTGGGAAGACCCGGGTAAAGTGCCACAATTGGCACATCTTTTGATGCGCCAAATGTGGGGCTGCTGTAGCCTGGTATTATCAGGCTGTTGAGGGCCAAAATCCATGGGCCTTGACAGTCTTTTAATACCAGGCCGCAGCAGTCTGCATTTTACTTGGCTGGTTAACAAAAATAGAGGGACCCCTACGCCGTTTTTTTTTCGAGGGGATCCCCTATTTTTGTTAACCAGCCAAGCTAAGCAGACTGCTGTGGCCTGGTATTATCAGGCTGGCAAGGTCCATGGATATTGGATCCTTACCAGCCTGAAAAACCAGGCCTCAGCAGTCTGCTTCATCTGGCTGGTTAACAAAAATAGGGGGGACCCCACGCCAAATTTTTTTTGAGGGGATCCCCTATTTTTGTTAACCAGCCAAGATATGCAGACTGCTGTGGCCTGGTATTATCAGGTTGGCAAGCAGGGTCGGACTGAGGCACCGGGACACCGGAGAAACCTACGGTGGGCCCCAGCTCCTGCGTGGTGGGCCCTGATTTGAAAGGATAGGTCGCGGGGCAGAGGGGGCGGTGGCCCCGGGGCCCGCGCTCTGAGGGGGCCCACCCGGAGCTACGATACAGTTACATTCTGCGGCAGAGCAGGGAGAATCGCTCTCCCTGCTCTGCTGCCCGGAAGCTATGGGGCCTGAACAGGCGTTGGGGGGCCCGGTGCCAGCAGTGGGCCCCCCACCCGTCATCGGAGGGTCAGCTGTATCGGCATCCAGCCGATAAAGCTGAACGCATGGAGAGAGAAGGAGCGAGTGCTCCTTCTCTCCCATAATCCCCCTCTCAGCGTATTACAGCGGGCGCAATAACATCACCTGCCGGCGCCCGCTGTCAGACGCTGAGAGGGAGAACAGTGAGCAGCACAGGAGCCGGGAGGTGAGTTTTTTTTTTTTTAATGGGGGTGCAGTCGAGTCCTGGCTGGAGAAGTCGTCATGTCGGTGTGGGCCAGATGGAAAAGACATGAAAAGTGAACAATTCCATTAGAAAGAACATCAGCGGTAAGTCATTATCTGTACCTGTGCTGTAATCTATTATATGTTCTGTAGGACTGGTATTATTTAACACAGACCATATGGCGGTAATATCAATATTGGTCTTTTTATATATAGATTATTTTGGCCAACAGCGCGGTCATTTGCTGAGGTTCTCTGATGATGGGCCCACTCAGAAGTTTTGCCCCCACTAAACCAAAACCCTAGCTACGCCTATGGCTCTCTCTCTAGTCTTTCTTTCTCGCTCTCTGTTCTTTCCTTCTCGCTCTCTGTTCTTTTTTCTCTCTGTTCTTTCTTTCTCTCTTTTCTTTACTTTCCTCTCTTTCTTTCTCTGTTTGTTCTTTCTCTCTCGCTGCTCTTTCTTTCTTTTCCTCAGTACCAGCCACTGTGCCCTCATTACCAGTCAGTGTGATCAGCAGTGCTAAATGGTTACGCTTGGGGCGAGGATATGGGTGTGATTAGCTGTGAAATGGGTGTTGTCGGGGCGTGGCCTAAAATTTTCAGCGGCGCGCAACACGCGCCGCAGCCTTTAATCCTCTTTCCTGTCTTCCAAATTTGGGAGGTATGCTGTATGACCTCCCTACAACTTCTGGCCATGCTCCTGATGAGCGCGACGGATGGTCTCGTGAGGGATCTCCTCCCACACCTGGACTAAAGCATCCACCAACTCCTGGACAGTCTGTGGTGCAACGTGGCATGGCCTAAAATTTTCTGCAGCATGCACAGCGTGCCACAGCCTTTGTCCCTCTTTCCCTTATTCAAAGGTTGGGAAGTATGATGTTGGGCCGCAAGAATATATTTTCTCTGGTGGGCCCAAGGTACTCCAGTCCGACGCTGCTGGCAAGGTCCATGTATGTTGGCTCCTTAACAGCCTTAAATACCATGCCTCAGCAGCAGGGGCGTACATATAAATCATGGGGCCCCATAGCAAAAGTCTGAATGTTCCCCACCCCCCCAAAAAAAAAACCCAGAGGCATTTGTAAATGTAAAGTGCCAGCACAGTGAGGGAAGTTGAGTCGCACAGAGACAGGGGTTTTGGGGGTACTCGGCACCGATCACGTCGACTTCTATGGGGGATGTCACGAGTAGCACAGCTCGGTCCGTGACCTGGGCGATCACTGGAATGTGGGATATTTCCAGGGGATGATAGAATGTTCGTGTAGTTTGTCGTGACGCCACCTGTAGTACCTGGTCAGGGTGTCCAGCGCTGCTGTGCAGGTCCTCTGGAAGGGATGGTGTAGTGCAGGTAGGTGAAAAGTCTTCTACAGGTAACACGCTATCCTTCCAGGGCAGATAGATGTGAGATAGAGCAATGGTGCAAAGTGATGTAGCAGAGTGGACTATGCGACGTAGTAAGAAAGCAGGAAACACTTCAAGTTAAACGTTGCATAATACAATTTTTAATAATAACATTACAAAAGTGCAAATGGCTTATATTATGTGACATGTTTTGTTACTGTTCATACCTTGATATGTGTTATACATGTGTGTTAATAAATACATATTCAACAAAAGTGCAAATAGCATTAGTGCCGAAGTTCGTGGAGACTTCTTAGGACTACCCCCACCGGGGTAACTTCACAGTGTCCTTTACCTGTGCTTGTGGAGGACCCGCTCCAAACCTCCAACTGTGGTCTTGGGTGGGCTGCAAGACTTTCCTTGAGCAGACCTCACTTTCGGCCACACCAAACGGGTTTTTAGTTTCTGAGGTAGTTGAAAATAGTGCACGGTAAAGTTTTTTGTAAAACCAAGATGGAGCACCGAAGTGCCAACTATTTACAGAAAAGTTTGTGAGCCAGTACAGTTCATGGCTTCAAAGTTCAACATTTTGATTACAGTGAAACACCATTACCCAACCTGGGTATATTAAGGCAACAATAAACTTGTTCTTCTGAACATTCACCCGTCCGGGTCCATCAAACCATTACCCAACCTGGGTATATTAAGGCAACAATAAACTTCTTTTTATGAACATTCACCCGTCCGGGTACATCAATAATTTAACTATTTACATACAGAGACCATGTCCGGGTTATTTAGACTTCTTTGGCTGGTGTTATGTTACGGTAGCTGAGGAGTGCAGGTAAAAAAGGAAATACACCAGAGCAGTTGGAATCTATGAGATTGCAGTACCCTGACTAACCACCACAACTAGAGGCAGCCGTGGAGCGTTCCTACGTTGGTCCTAGACGCCTCGTCACAGCCTGAGAAACTAACTACACCTAAAGATAGAAATAGGAAAGCTATCTGCCCCGGAGCAGAACCCCAAAGATAATAGAAAGCCCCCAAACATGTAATGGCGGTTAGACAAGAGGAAAACTGACACAGAAAGAAAATAGTATGAGCAAACGCTGGGGCCCAAACTATCTAAATAGAAAAGGACAGGAAGGGTACTTACTGCAATCTCAGAAAACCCTGAAAAAACACCAACTCTACTAATTTCAAAATCACCTGAGATCACACGACCTCTACCACCTAAATTAGTTCTCTGGTGTAAAAAAAATCAAAACAGCAGCCACTGAAAAAAAACTGGAAAAAGCAAAAGTACAAAACACAGTGGCTGGACTAAACTGAGAGGGCAAAAGCCCCCGGAGGGGACCCAGAAGGCCCCCACAGAAGTGCAGGACAAAATGTAAAAATATAGCAAAAACACAAAATAAGAAATTGTCATATCTGGTAGCAGGAGATGCAGACACGACACAGCAGGCTACAAGGGAAACTGGAAAGAAGGATTCAGACCAGAACAATTGATCACCGGCAACCCTGATGGGAAAATGACTCCCTTATATAAGACCAATCAGTAACACCTGATTCCCAGTCCTCACAATCCTCACTAGTACCGCTTGTAACCACCAGAGGGAGCCTCTGCTCAGAACTCATCTCAAACCCATTCACAACAGTACCCCCCCTTGAGGAGGGGTCACCGAACCCTCATTTGAGCAACCAGGTCGGTCAGGATGAGTTCTATGATACGCACGGATAAGTCTCCTAGCATGGATGTCCGAAGCAAACACCCAAGAATTGTCTTCCTGACCATAACCTCTCCATTTAACCAAATACTGGAGTCTTCGTCTAGAAAAACGAGAATCCAATATTTTCTCAACCACATACTCCAGATTGCCCTCAACCAAAACAGGGTCAGGAGGCACAGCAGCAGGAACCACTGGCTCAACAAACCTCTTCAACAAGGACTTGTGGAACACGTTATGGATCTTAAATGTCCCTGGAAGAAGCAAACGAAAAGAAACAGGATTAATAATCTCCATGATCTTATAAGGTCCAATGAACCTAGGCTTAAATTTAGGAGATGCTACTCTCATAGGAATATTCTTTGAGGACAACCAGACCAAGTCCCCCACTTTAAACCGAGGACCATCAGTCCTATGCCGGTTAGCAAACCGCTGGGCCCTCTCCTGAGAGAGGGACAACCTCTCCACCACCTGGTCCCAAATCTGCTGCATACGCTCAACAACAGAGTCAACACCTGGACAGACAGAAGCCTCCGTCTGTCCTGAAGAAAATCGAGGGTGAAACCCAGAATTACAGAAAAACGGAGACATCAAAGTGGCAGAGCTAGCCCTATTATTAAGAGCAAACTCAGCCAAAGGCAAAAAAGAGACCCAGTCATCCTGATCAGCAGACACAAAGCATCTTAGATAAGTCTCCAATGTCTGGTTTGTTCTCTCAGTTTGACCATTGGTCTGAGGATGAAATGCCGAGGAGAAAGACAATTGAACACCCAGTTTAGAACAAAAAGTCCTCCAAAATCTGGAAACAAACTGGACTCCTCTGTCAGACACAATGTTCTCAGGAATGCCGTGTAAACGAACCACGTGCTGAAGGAACAACGGCACCAATTCAGAGGAGGAAGGCAACTTAGGTAATGGCACAAGATGTATCATTTTGGAAAACCTATCACAAATTACCCAGATGGTGGTCATTCTCTGAGAAACAGGAAGATCGGAAATGAAATCCATAGAGATATGGGTCCATGGTCTCTTGGGCACAGGCAATGGCATCAACAAACCACTAGAGCGAGAGCAAGGCTTGGAGCGAGAGCAAGTCCCGCAGGACTGCACAAATTCCCTGACATCGCGAGACAAGGTAGACCACCAAAAGGACCGACTAACCAAGTCTCTGGTACCAAAAATTCCGGATGCCCAGCCAATGCAGAACAATGAATCTCAGACATCACACTCTTTTTCCATTGGTCCGGGACAAACAATTTTCCAACAGGGCAGCGCTCGGGCCTATCCTCCTGACACCCCTCCAGAGCAAGTCTCAAATTGGGCGAGATGGCGGAAAGAACTACACCCTCCTTCAAAATAACAGAGGGATCAGATAGCTCAGGAGAGTCCGCAAGGAAACTCCTCGAGAGGGCATCCGCCTTAACATTCTTAGTGCCAGGAAGAAAGGAAACCACAAAATTAAAACGTGTGAAAAACAAGGCCCACCTGGCCTGTCTAGGATTGAGTCGCTTGGCAGATTCCAGATAGACCAGATTCTTATGGTCCGTAAGGACCACCACCTGATGTTTGGCTCCCTCCAGCCAATGTCTCCACTCTTCAAAAGCCCACTTCATGGCCAATAACTCCCGATTACCCACGTCATAATTACGTTCAGTAGGAGAAAATTTTCGAGAGAAAAAGGCACAAGGGTTACTTTTAGAGGTCTCTGGATCTTTTTGGGACAAAACGGCACCTGCCCCAATTTCAGAGGCATCAACCTCCACCTGAAATGGCAGAGAAACATCAGGCTGCCGTAGAACAGGAGCAGAAGTGAATCTCTGCTTAAGTTCCTGAAACGCAGAGACTGCCTCAGGAGGCCAATTCACCACATCAGAACCCTTTCTGGTCAAATCAGTTAATGGTTTAACAATAACCGAGAAATTACCAATAAATTTACGATAAAAATTGGCAAAACCCAAAAATCTCTGAAGAGCCTTTAATGAAGTAGGTTGGACCCAATCACAGATGGCCTGAACCTTGACCGGGTCCATTTCAATAACAGATGGGGACAAAATGAATCCCAGAAATGAGATCTTCTGTACGCCAAAAAGACACTTTGATCCCTTCACATACAGAGCATTCTCTCTCAAAATCTGGAATACAGTTCGAACATGTTTCACATGAGAGTCCCAGTCATTAGAAAAAATCAAGATATCATCCAAATAAACAATCAGAAACTTGTCCACAAAATCCCTGAAAATGTCATTCATGAAGGACTGGAAGACGGAAGGAGCATTAGTGAGCCCAAAGGGCATCACAAGGTACTCAAAATGCCCTTCAGGGGTGTTAAATGCCGTCTTCCATTCATCCCCGTGCTTAATGCGAATAATGTTATACGCCCCCCTGAGGTCAAGCTTGGTAAACCAAGTAGCGTTTTTCACCCTGGAAAACAGGTCAGAAATCAAGGGTAATGGGTATTGATATTTCACAGTAATATTGTTCAAGAGACGATAATCAATACACGGCCTTAATGAACCATCTTTTTTGGCCACAAAGAAAAAACCGGCACCTAAGGGTGAAGAGGATGGTCTGATATGACCCTTCTCCAATGATTCCTTGATATAAGACCGCATAGCGTCATGTTCAGGTACAGACAAGTTAAAAAGGCGACCTTTAGGGAATTTACTACCTGGCACTAATTCAATAGCGCAGTCATAGCTCCTATGGGGAGGTAAGGATGCAGATTTACTTTCGCTAAACACATCAGAAAAATCAAACAAAAAGTCAGGAACATCCTCAGCCTGGGGGAAGGCAGAAAAAACAGGAGTGTTGGTATTAACACATTGGCAGCCCCAACTGGTTACAGACACAGATTTCCAATCCAAAACAGGATTATGAGACTGTAACCAAGGGAAACCCAGCACTATAATGTCATGCAGATTATATAGAACCAAAAATTTGCAGCACTCCTGGTGATCAGGTTCAACCCTCATTATCACCTGAGTAGAAAACTGGGGTTTATTCTCAGCCAAAGGGGTAGAATCGATCCCCAGTAAAGGAATAGACTTCTGTAGGGGTATCAAGGGAAACCCACAACGTTTAGCAAAATCATAATCCATCAGGTTAATAGCTGCTCCAGAATCAACGAAAGCCTGAGCAGAAAATGAGGACAGAGAGCATATCAGAGTGACAGTTAATAAAAACTTAGTCTGAACACTACCCAAGACAACTGAGCGTGCAAAATGTCTTCCCCGCTTAGGGCAGACTGAAATAGCATGAGAGGCATCACCACAGTAGAAACATAACCCATTGCGCTTTCGAAAATCATGACGCTGTGCCCCAGACACCACTCTATCACACTGCATGTGCTCAGAAGCTGGCTCACATGGCAACACCACTCCACGCATACTTCTCCACTCACGCAAACGTCTGTCAATTTGAATCGCTAATGACATAGAATCATTGAGACCAGAGGGGACAGGAATTCCCACCATAACATCCTTTACATTATCCGACGACCATTCCGGGAAAAGGGCCGCCAAAGCGTCGTCATTCCATTTGGTCAGGACTGCCCACCTACGGAATCTCTGACAGTATAAACTCGCATCATCAAGCCCCTGATTTAATGCCAACAAGGCTTTTTCAGCTTGATCAGTGACATTAGGCTCATCGTACAATAACACCAAAGCCTGAAAAATGCATCAACATCACTCAAAACAGGATCCCCAGGTATCAGGGAAAAAAAGCCCAATCCTGAGGATCGCCGCGCAGGAGAGAGATGATAATTTGAACCTGCTGCGCTGCGTTTCCTGAGGACTTAGATTTTTAAAGGCAAGAAACAATTTACAATTATTTTTTGAAATTCTTGAAAAATTAGCTCGATCCCCTAAAAACAAATCTGGCATGGGGATCCTAGGGTTTCCCCAACAGGCAACCCAGCAAGAAAAGATAGCAATACACGAACCTCAGTGGGAAGCTGATCCACACGGCCAGACAACTGTGCAAAACTCCATTGGGAGAAAAGATCCTCCCCAGCACCCAGAGATACAGAGGGAAAAAAAAAAAAAATGCAACAAACAGAAAAATATCTCTGACAACTTTTCTTTCCTTCAAAATATTTTTTCCCTTCTGTGGATACCATACATTTTTTTTGGCCGGTGATACTGTTATTTTTACGGTAGCTGGGAGTGCAGGTAAAAAAAGGAAATACACCAGAGCAGTTGGAATCTATGAGATTGCAGTACCCGACTAACCACCACAACTAGAGGCAGCCGTGGAGCGTTCCTCGTTGGTCCTAGACGCCTCGTCACAGCCTGAGAAACTAACTACACCTAAAGATAGAAATAGGGAAAGCTATCTTCCCCCGGGGCAGAACCCCAAAGATAATAGTAAGCCCCCAAACATGTAATGGCAGTTAGACAAGAGGAAATACTGACACAGAAAGAAAATAGTATGAGCAAACGCTGGGGCCCAAAACTATCTAAATAGAAAAGGACAGGAAGGGTACTTACTGCAATCTCAGAAACCCCGAAAAAACAC